>JAHWFP010200842.1:0-25000 GCA_023313725.1 Lithobius niger | reverse complement strand
GGTCGATTCGCTCCCTCTGTGAGATTTTGAAAGCTTATTCGGCGAATTGGCCAAGTCACTTTTTCCATAGCTGAAAATTATTTACCGTCAGAAGGTTGCATTTTGAGATCAAAGACGCAACTTTCATCTTAGCTAATTTATACTTCTACTGTTTTTCCTTTAAATCACTAAAATAACCAGGTAACAAAATGGAGAAATACGAAAATATGCGTAAAGATAAACAGTAAGAATTAGTAACTCCATATTTTGATTAGTATTCCCAACATTTCTAACAAAGTATCAGTGCTTAAAAAATAAGTATCTAGTGTGAAAAACTGTAAGATTTACATTACAAAATTTTTTATGCGTATAATGCAGTCAGCAAAACTGGTTTTATAAAAATGTGTCCAACGGCACTTTACTAGGCCAGAAAATGCCGGAAAATAGCAAAAAATGCACCAGCTTCCGGTCGGGGCTCTTGTTCGGTTCTCCCTCCACACCATTCGGCTAAATGCCTATTGTTGCCCCCTCAGTACAAAACCCTAGTTACGCCACTGGGGCGGGAGGGTATTTTTCCAGGGTCTTGGGGAGGCGGGGAAGCTTTCTCGAAAAAATCAGAGGTCACATTCATTTGTACGAAGCGCTACCTTTGAGGGGTTCCAGCTGTCAGTACATCGAAATATTTGTTATTCCAAGGTCGAAGGTTTGATCACCTTTTTCGCACCACTTACCGGAAATGACAATTGCTCTTATTGTGCTTATTTACTATATTTAATACTCAAAAAGTGCGTGATTTGCATGCACGCCACGTAAATGAATAAAGTATGAATGAATAGACCGCGGACATTAGCCGGAAAACACTTAGCACGCAATTACGACACCTTGTTCGTGTTTTCATCCAACGCGTACTAAATTCACTACAATATTAATGTATTGAGACAAAAAAATAAACCATTAAGTTTTTCGCACCTTTTAAATGCTATCTCCGTTAAATTGAGGGGATAGCATTAGCAAATAGAAACAATCGAAATAGTTGAAAAAAAAGCGAAAAATTAAACATACTGTGAAAGGTGTATCTTGATCACACTATTGATCAACAAACAATTGATTGTGACTATATAAAAACCATGATACTAAACTTGTGTAATATTAAACACTAATAGGAGCTTGTGTGAAAACCAATACATACAAAAAAAAGCACAAAATATAGAATATAAATGACATTATAATAATATAATGTAATTTAATAATAAAAATATAAATAATTAATGCAGTACTTTGTATAGATAACTTTCGTACAATTTGTAGTATTGTTACCTTCATAATTTCTCCATTTATTTATTTATTTTTTAAATTTAAATTTGAGTTACGTTTCATTTTCTAGAAAATTTGCTAGTTCTAGTTTAATTTTTCCAGTGTTAACAAATTTTATCATGTGATTAATCTTTTTTTTTTTTACATTTCAGGTTTTATACTTAAAATGCTTTTTTTAATTCTTTAATTTTTTTTAATAGATAGGTTATCATTACACTACTTTTTAAATAAAAATCTCTGATTTGCAGTATGGTCCGTTTCTTGTTCCATGTAACTTGTTCCATTCTGGAACCAATAATTTCTTTGTTGTTTTTCTCAGTCGTTCACTTTTTGATTCTTGCAAGCGTTTATAGGGATTTTTATAATAATTTTTTTACTGTGATCACTTAATCTCGAAGATCTTTTACCTTTTTAATACTTTAAACACAGTGAAGGGATTAAAAAGTGATTAAAAAGGTGATAAAAACTACAAATCGTATAACAGTTTTATGAAAAAAGACAAAGTTTCATCTGGTATTAAAAGAGAATAAAATAGACGTCGGTGACCAATAAGGTTGAGCTTTTTGAAAGCCCTAGCGACAGATGTTAAGTGGAAGGAACCACCATCATGTCAGCTGTTTTTTGCCATAGGAGGGAAGAAACCGGAGTACCCGGAGGAAACCGTCGTACAATGGGCGGGAAACAACCGGAGAAAAACCCGGACGTATACACTTCCCACTCAGGTCTTCAAGAAGCCAGTGATGTACAGCTGTTACTAAGACGCCTATTGAATCTGACGCCCCCATGCTCGCAGCTACCCGTGCACCCTAATGTTACGGGTCCTTTCCTTTAGAGTCCTTTTCATTAAGTTCCCTCAGCTTCTCAGCGTGTAATAAATTCCGGAAAGCCATTAAAAAGTGTTTTGGCGCAGTGTATTCTCTATGACGTTCCCATACACATTATTTGCAAAATGGTACTGTGTACTGGGATGTGAATTTAAATATAAGATTTTAGACTCATTGCTAAGTTCTAAAATGACGTCTACAACAGTTGTTGAGTTGCCATAGAATCTGAGAAAGGTATTGTTCCGTCTAGGATAGTTCAATCATATCAAAAACCAAAACTGGTAAAAGGGGCCGCCAAGTTCCGAATGGTTCAGCCCGTCAAAGGAGTGATATCAACACACCAAAACATTCGCTAACTTCCTGGTCAAAATTAGTTGTCCTGGTGCTACTCGTTTTGTGTGCCGAGCCCATGTGAATGAACCGTTGTAGACGTAGTATGCAATTAATTTTAAAAATTTACTGTGTATTTAATGCTTGAAAAAGTCAGATGTGACTATATTAATGAAAATTTCATATTAGATTGTTATTTTGGCTGGTACCAGAGAGAAATTGCGTCTGTGTAGCACGAGTCAGAGACAATTCTTATCATGGGCTCCTTTGGGTCCCTCCCATGATAAGATAAGAATCCTCTCTCAAGTCTCGTGCTATATAGTCATACTTCTCTCTGGTAAGTACTAGATCAGTTAACATGTGACGCTGGTTTGTGTCTAGTTTTGGGACGATTTCAATAGATTTAATGGTAACCCGAAATGATTTTAATTTCTGACTAAAGGTTACTGATATTAACTAAAAGGGGAGGGGGGGAGGGGGAACTTCTGCTTTGGTCCAACGATACAGGATATGGAATCCGATATTCTTCACTCTATTCCGTATTCTTTATGCACTCCTGTCGGTATTAATTATTATGAAGGGACGCATACTTTTCCTACTTCATCACCAAAAAACCGTTGGAACCTTTCGTACACACGTGTTGGGAGCTGCGAAGTAAATAGTGCACATTGATCCTCGGAAGGGTTTACAACATTTAACTCAATTTGTTAAAAAATATGACAAGTTGCACCGCAATCGCTGTCGGATTTAAAATGAATGTGCACAACACGTTTGAAAAATGACTTATTTACGACACTAGATGGATGAATTTAGCACAAACGCCGATGTGCAACCATTGCTTGTTTTTAATTTTATTGACACGAACGAAGCAGAGCGAACGAAATTCTCATCCTGTCCTGATGGGGTCCGTCTGTTTGTTTGTGTCCACGAGGATAGTTTTTGAACTCACTGTAGGATTTACTTCAAATGTTCTGTACCAGTGGCGTGTACAGAATAGGGTGGGTCCCTGGCACAGACAGGTGGGCCCTTGCACGGGGGGACATTAATTACAGTGATGTCCAAAAGGGAGGGGGGGGGGGGCTCTGGCGGGTACCCCCCCAGAGGTTGAGAAATTTTTTGAAAATCCACGTTTAAAATTATGCAAAATGCTTAACTTTGGGCCAATATAATCAGCAGTAGTTTTAAAACTTTGCTTTAAAGTTTGCTTGCATTGATGGGTGGACCGGGGCCCCCAACGCAGGTGGGCCCCTGACACCTGCCAGTCCGACTCTATGGTGTACACGCCACTGTTCTGTACCCTAAAAGTGTAAAATTAATTTGTGACTCACAAGATTATGTCGACAGAGACCTCCTGGAAAGAGATGAAAAAATTACCACAAGTAGGCCACGTCAAAGACAGAATCTAATTTTCGGCATATTTATTGATGGCTTGGTCACAATTTTAAAAGGTTTATGCACTTATAAAAACACGCAACACAATGGGACTTTCTACTACAGATCCGCCATCTTGGAATGACCAAGATGATGGATCATTCCAAGATGGCGGATCTGTAGTAGGCAGTCCCATTACGTTGCGTGTTTTTATTAGTGCATAAACCTTTTAAAATTGTGACCAAGCCATCAGTAAATATGCCGAAAATTTGATTATGTCCTTGATGTACTTGTGTCTACATAGTTCTGTACCCTGTTTGTGTATTCAACTGTGTAAATCTGTAAAATTGGTAAGAGGATCCAGGGTTCTTGTCTCGCCAACCAATGACTCTTCGTGATAATTGCTTACTAACTAGCTGTGCCCACTGGTTAGGGAGCGTCCCTTGTCCCGGGCCAGCACCCCTGCCACCACTTTACCCCTTCCCCTTGCACTTCCCCCTTTGTGTGGTCTGAATACCATCTCCCCCTCCACCCCCGGCTCCCGCGGTGTTTGGTCTGCGTCTTCTTACGAAAGTAAATAGCGTTTTCAATCAAGGGCGCCATTTTTATTCTCAGTGTGGCTGCATTGCCTGTTTCTTCGTCTTGATACCAAGCGATAAGCCTGCAACAACGATGGCCCATGTAGTAATTGTTACTCAACCAATTTTGAAACTATTCAACTCGGCTCTGATAGCCAGCATTATTGAAGCTATTGGTTTCCTATTTGACCACCTGGGAATCTGGCTGTTGCAGACATAGGGCCTTAGGGCTTCGGGCAGATGACCAGGAGTGGTTAACGCTCGTTAAACCCTTTGAACCCTTTTTTCCTATTTGACAGGCGCTGTTTAAAGCTCATTGTCTTCATCTTTTGTGTCCATTGTTAGTCTTCGGCATTGTTAGCGGCGTCTTATTTGAGCTGCCATTGGTGGATGGTGTGCGTTACTTACGTTTCCTACGATTTGTATTGTTGCGTCACCTTCTTCTTACGCTCGTTCTTTTCCTTTTGTTACCGAAGCTTTTTCCTTTCGAAACCTCAACAATCAGCAAGAGGGCGAGCGGGCTCATTCTTGCCACGGTAGCAAAGAAAAAGGGCGAGCGGCCGACAATGAGTACCGATGTGCGCTCTAACAATTAGAAACAAAGACTATTATTTCAATAATGAATTCTATTACAGCCGAGTTGAATCAGTGGGAATCACTAGACCGGCGTATGTTACGCCGGGGAACAACTAGTTCATTGAATTTGTGTATCACTGATCTTTGTTTATTTCTATTACAAGAGTTTTTAAGATTCATCACAGCTGCCTTTTTCCGTCAGAAATTTAATCGCATTTTTCGCATTCCAAAAAAGTCAGCTTGCAGTCAACATCACTAAAGGCCCGTATGACGTCACTTGCTTCATTGCGACACTGCGCAGCGCGCGCGTACATACGTCATCGTTTGACAAGTAGATACGCAAGACGCATATAACCGTGCATAGCATTCCTGCTAACGTTTATTATGTCGCTGTTTAAACAAACTTGAACTGAACGATGTCAGGCATGTTTACCACAAGGGGAGTTTAAGATTTATGTGCCTTCCAAGTATTCGCATACTTACATAACGGAAGTGAAACGCTTTGTCAATAGGACAAAATGGGAAGTAAAAAATTTTCTCACTTGGTATGTTTTCCAGAAGTGTTTGTTTGTCGTTGCCTAGCGACCTAGTAGAAAGTTAGGATAAAGAATATCAAATATGAAAATGGGCGCGCTTTTAATATTAGTGTTATTCCAGGTAATGATTTCCATGTAGAAAGGAAAATGTTGTTTGTGCGTGCGTTCTCTTTAATTACATCAACAAAAAAAGGGCATATTTGAGAAAAATAATAAAAATCGTTAAAAACTCTGTAACGATTTTTGAATAATACGCATCTTTTTTAGTCTAATGAATTAATTTTTTTTACTGAATGTGTACTTTACTGGGTAGCACAGTGTTTATACTTTCAGTCAAACGTACGGAAATGTTGAACGATATTTTCGTGTCGTAGGATCCCGCGAAAATAGGAGGAACGCAAATTCTTTTCGATTGCTACTACTTTAGTTTTTTTTTATAGTCTGTACCGTACCTTTTTTTATTTTTATTTGTTGGCATAGAAGAAACACACCACACCTGAGCTAATTCGGCAATCGTGGTGGGGCGTTCATTCTTTTTTCCAATTTGTGAATTATTTGTCACTATACATGTGCCTGAATGTACATTGTAGATGTGCCCTTCACTTCATTTACTTTTTAATTTTTTTTAAAGGTGACCATTTTCACAATTTCATTGAATTTTGTTTGCTGCGGTTTGATGCCATCGCAATGCCGGCAACCTTGCCTGAATAGCTTTCCAAGTTTAGCCCTATGTCTAAGAAATTGACAGATAATTGGCTAGGTGACGTATTCTAGGTCTAATGCGGGTAGATTTGAGAGGCAACCACTGTGCCTTCCTCCATTATGGCAAGCCATTACTTCTTTTGTTATAGAATTTCATATTTCTTTAATCTATATGTAACTACGATCGTAGTTTAAGTCCCAGCCAGGACTGTCGGCCAGGGTAGCGTGAGAGGCTACCATGCTCCTTCAGCGGCTGTGGGATGTATTCTGGCTAATTCTGGACAATCTTTCGGCCCCGACGATGAACGGAGGTTTCCCGGGTCGAATCCCCGGGCTGGCACCTCCCTTTACCAGATTTCTTCTTCTCTAAAAAAATCTGGTAATGTTCAGAATTGAGCCGGTTCAGCCATACAAGCATTAATTGCTTCGGCTGACATAAGGCTCGTCAAAATTAAAAAAAACAAAGTTTTTGTTTGTTTGTTTGTTTGTTCACAGTAGGAATTTCGATAATTCATATTCTATTCAAGTCCGTATAGTGGGAATCCCGGAGGCTGGTCAACTGGTAACGGTGGTGTTTAATTTAATGGTTTAATGGTTATTGTGAGCCTGGGCCCAAAGCCATGCGCTCAAAACAACCAACTACATCATTCAACAATGCAAGATCGACAACAGAAACACCAGAAATACTTTGCAGCAGTAATACCAATACCTGAAACACCAACAACAGAAACATCCCAACCAAAACAAAAATAAAAATGGCGGAAACATCTCGTACTACGCCGGAGTTCCTCACGACAAAGGAAGGAGGGAGGAGGTTGAGGAATAAGGATCTTCTACAATAATTGGAAGATGTAGTGACGTTACAGTTTTTTCATGCAAACAGGAAATCAGAACAATGTTCGATAAAACCAGCCATATAAGACAGGGCCTCCCTTATCTCAATTCTTTAAAAGATCTCAGTGAATGCGTGCCATTTATAGCTACCTTCAAAGGATTTACAGGTATCTGTAATTCAATTACTTGGAATTCATGTGGAAATTTCGCCATATTTTAAGATACGTGTAATTGAATTCAAGAGATCTTTAATTCAATTGCAGACGGCC
Organism: Lithobius niger; assembly: GCA_023313725.1. Lineage (NCBI taxonomy): Eukaryota > Metazoa > Arthropoda > Chilopoda > Lithobiomorpha > Lithobiidae > Lithobius > Lithobius niger. The sequence goes on along the minus strand of JAHWFP010200842.1, from coordinate 17,687 downwards.
ATTTGCAATTCCTTTAAAGATGTCTGTAAATACGTGCCATTTATTGATATATATATATCTGTATTTCAGTTGAACATATCTATCTCAATTACAGATACCTGTAATTCACCCTAATTTAAGATATCGGTAAGTGAATTGTAGATATCGTTAAATAAATTATAGACATCTTTAAATGCATTGCAGATATCTTTAAAAGAATTGCACATACCTTTAATTGAATTAAAGTTCCCTGCAATCTACATTATAATCCTGGAGGCCGGATAAAAGGAAGGCTAAAGGGAAAAGGGAAATCTAAAAGGAAAACCACTTCTCCCCTCCTCACTCCCGCATTGAAATTCACTCTCCCACTCTACCTGCATGCAAACAGGAGGCAGGCATGAGTGGTCGATCAATCTGACAAGTCGTCGGGAAGAGTGCCGGAAAAATGTCCCGGGAAATGTGTCGTAAACTTAATTCATGACCGGCCCCGTGCATAGCACGGGCTTCCTCTAGTTTATAATAAAAGAAGGAATGGCTTGCCATACTCGATCCACTCTTATCATTCCAGGATTGCGATTCCGTTTCCGGCTATGTTTGATTTTCTTGGGCCGTATAACGTACACTAGCTTATCGCGTCTGCATTTAATTTAACTGTATTAATCTTTAACGGTGTCATCTTTAATCACTTTAACCCCAAAGTCACGTCACGCCGTGTTGCCAGGTGGCAAGAGTTGACTGAATGCGAAAAACCAGGTCCCAATTCGCTCCTCAGGCTTTATAGTAGGTCAGATACTTGGTTTCGTTATCCTGGGTCCCCATCACAAAGTTTGCGGTGCAAGGTGGTACTAGGGCATTTTTTAAGGAATATGAAGTGGTACTCCAAAGAGTAAAAAACGGTAGTCATAGGGCACGTAGAAATGAGGAGTGGGGGATCGGAATACATATTTCAACTTAAATTCCCAAAAATTTTAAAGATTTAAAGTTTGTTTAATTAGTTTTATGAGTCTTTGATTGGACTGAGTATACCGTGCAATGACGTCGTGTGAATGAGCGCGAATGAACTCGCGATTTGGACGCATGCGCTGTCGCCATCTAAATGTTTTTAGTCCTAATGTTTCAACTGTCCTGGGTCGGATGCATTCGGAATTTCGGAAAGCAACTGGTGAGGCACGAACTGAGCATTGCAGTTTTTGCTACATGAGGCTAGAGCCCAGTTGAGGGGGGCCCCCCCCCTCATAAAAAAATAACAATTAAGTTTTTGCAACGCAAGCATCACTTTTTTAAAACGAAAATGTACCAATAACTTCACTTTCTAGCATTTCTAGTATGTTGCGGTTACAAATAAATTAAAATTGGCGCCGGTGAAGGAGGCCTCCAAAGTAGGTGGGCCCGGAGGCGGCTGACGCCTCTGCCTCATTGTAGTTACGCCGCTGTAATGCCATAACATGCCATAATGAAAGTTGTTTTGTATGAAGAATGCAGGGAATAATTAATTACAAGTGGTAAAAAAGACAAAAAAAAAAAAATTACTGCCAGTTGAACACAATTTGATTCAACGTGATCCCCTCTTTCATCATTTCTACACCAAATCCCATACATGGTGGTCGTGCCATCCAGACGCGCTTGTAAAGAACAGAGATGGATTCGTTCGCTTGCTTCGGTGTTTGCTTGCAGTGTTCGCTTAGGTGTAAACAAACGAGTTATAGCGACGGGCTTGTCACTCAGAAATCCCTGGACAGATTCGGTAATCCTTGAAAATCTTGAAAATCCCATGAGATCGTAGTAATCTTACTGAATACCATTTTTTTTTAGGTGATCAGCGAGGAGATCTTTGGGAGGAGATACGAGTTGATCCTTTGAAATTCCAGGGAAACCATTAGAGATCACTTTAAATTCCTGGTGATCCACGAAAATTGTTAGCAATCACTAGAAATCCCAGGGATATCATTAGAAATCTCTGAAAATCCCGCGGAAATCATTATGGTAATCACTGAAAATCCCAAGCAAATTATTAGAAATCCCTGGAAATCCCTGGCAATCCCTAGAAATCCCGGGTGAATTATTAGAAATCACTGGAAATTCCTGATATCTGGGAAATCGTAAGCTTAGTATAGACCATTTTCTGAAGCGAGCAAGCCCTCGTATTATGGAGCATCTTTGGCTCGGTCGAGAAATTATGATTATTTTATTATTATTTATTTTTACTGATAAGCCTAGTTATGCATTAGATTGATTAATTGATTGATTTCAAGCCTTGACCTATCATCGGTTAGGAAGACATCTAATCATGCAACAAATTTTTTCCAAGAGCAGCGGGGAGATCAACAATGACAAGTCGAACCGAGGGTGTTCTCTAGCGGCTTCTGGCCGAACTAGAAATACTCTCCCACCATGTTTTGTTCATACAAGCGTTTCCCAAACTCTTTTAAACTACTGTAACTCTTGAAACAATGCAGGATTGCATGAAATGCATGAAACTAAAGTCTTGAAACAGTGCACGAATGCATGAAATTAAAGTCTAGGTTCATGCTCCGCAAAAGCAAAACAACAACAATAAAAACAAAATTATGCAGTTTGGGTTCTTCCTCCCTAAAAACAACAACAAAAGGCTGCCATTCAAATTGTCCCTCTCATCGTCGAACGGCAGATAACCCAGTTGGGTTCGTGCTTCGTAAAAGCAAAACAACAACATTAATAACAAAAAAAAATGCAGTTTGGGTTCGTGCTACCTAAAAGTAAAAACAAAGAAAGAGCTGCCCCTCTCGTCATCTTGGGGCAGATAACCAGGTTTGGTCTCGGCTCCCCGTAGCAACAAACAACAACAACGAACTGCCTTAGTTGTAAAAGCCACAATTGTGTAGTGGTCGCCATGCTCGTACATATTTTATCTGGATAGGAGAGACGTTAACGTTATCGCTGAATCTTGACGAGCGACACACTAGCATGTGTCTTAATTAGTTGAACCCATAAATAACCGTTAAAAAATGATTTATACGCCGAGAAAGACGAGCTCATCGATCATCGTTATTTGTCAACGGTTGATTTAACACTGCGTGATGCATAAGTAATACAAAGATACGCATCACGTATGTGCATTATTATTTTGCTTTTGCACATTCTTCATTGAAATAGTTGTAATTAAATATGTGTAGTGAGGGCGTATAACTTATTTTCAGCCTTTTTCACTAAATAGCGTGCAAAACATACGGGTTTTTTTTTTTTTAATACTAATTTCATTTTCCAGCTGGCCAAGCCTTCCGTGACAGTTATATTTCAGTAAGCCATTAGCCAGGGCGTTGTTACTTTTACAACATGAATTATGTATCCTAGCTGTATACAAGCCTCGGTACGGACAATGACATTTTCGAAAACGTATGGGTAAAATTAGAAAAAATTAATAAAAATACTTCTTCTTCTGTCGTAGATGTCTTTTTACACCCTGGTCAAGATTTGATTGGTTCTGTGTTTTGTAGTTGTATTGTAACAACTCCATGTCAGATACGGAATATCGCACCCGGAACCAGTCGTTGTGCTAGCTGCAAGGGGCACTGGAGGGGAAAAACAAATGGCGTCTGCAGTCAAGCTAATGCTATGAGAGCGGCTTTATTAGGCTTAAAAATCGTTGTTTTGTCCAATCCCTTACGCACTGAAACATATATTAAGGTTAAGGTTGTAAATCGGAAGAAAACAAAAAAAATTTCACTTGCTAGTCCAGCACCTGCCACCAAATCCAAATAAAATTTAGCATATTTTAAGTCCAAGAAATCCGCTTTCACAGCGCTGGCATGACAAACTACGCTAATATTTTTACCTCCGCGTATATCCAGTGCCCCTTGCCGCTAGCTCAATCTCCAGAAACAAACCCTGTAGTGAATACGGCGTTGTTATGGTCGCCTCTATTCAGTTAGTCATAGCTGCCTTCTTCATCATATATTATAAAAGGTAAAACCAAATAGTGCTACAAAATAAAAGACAAACAAATTTTCGAAAATTATCAATTTTCGTCATCAGGTTTATGAATTAAAATATTAAAACATGGCAAGGCCACTAAGTCATCAAATGTTTTAAAAAGCATAACACAATAATTTAAAAGCTAAAAGAATAAAAAGTCGAAAACCACAATTTCTCCGCGCAAAAGAGGCAGAAAAAGTGGTCGGAGTGCGAAACCCGATTTGCTCCTCCGTTGAAAATCTTTGGAAGAACTTGCAACTTGGATTTCCAAGGAGTAGATCGGGTTTTGCATTTCGACCATCGTTTTCTGCCTCTTTTCAGAGGAGAAATGATGGTTTTTCGATTTTTTTATTCTTTTGTTCATTTAAATTATTGTGTTATGCTTTTAAACATGTGACGACTTAGTGGCCTTGACATGTTTTAATATTTTAATTCGTAAACCTAAAATGACAAGTTCTATTTTATTTTATTTTGTGGCACTGCTAGGTTTTATCTTTAATAATCTGTTTCTGTACATTTTTTTTCCACATCTTCATATACCACCTAATCCAGATACCCCGAATCTACGGAGAGGAGCAATTTTGGTTAAAAATGCCCAGCATCTTTTACATACCACAATCGACATGACAATGAGCATAGGTTAAGGATGGGCACCGGTCGGGAGGAAGGAAAGATGACGAGATTTTTTTATAAAGGAGGGAATTTTCTGATCACTTCTCTCCTTATGGTAAAAATTACTTGGTACACTTGGCCTACTTTGGCCTTTATCGGTACCTAAACATCGCTTCACAGATATTCGCGAAAACAAATGCCTAATTTGCCTACTAAAAGGAAGGTCTAACCACACAAATATGGCCTAATTACGTGTGACGCCACCCAGGAGGTTTAACATAGTGCTTTACTCCCTAGCATGTGTGTTTGCGGGGGGGGGGGGGGGGGGAGGGGCTAATCTAGATATTAACCCTATCCCCTAATCCAAGTATTAATTGTATTGATTGTTAGTTTTCCGTGTGACACGATTTCGAGAGTCAAAAGGTTGTAAAGGTTTTGTCTTCTGTGGTAGAGTCTGCACAAGATCCTTGATGTCCTTGAGGGGGCTTGAATTTATTAAGAAAAAAGTCAAAGCCTTGAATTCCTTGAAATTGTTAACTGCGTTCTTGAAATGAGTCCCTGACTATTTTTTTTTTCGCAATTTAAATAATGCCTAGTTTTAACAAATTTGTAATTTAAATAACTTGCATGTTTATCGTAATATGTTGTTGGGCCTATCCTTTAAATTTAGTTGTTACATGTATTTCGTCAGTTATCTTAAACAGAACTGGGCTATTAAAACGATGTAGGTAAAAAGAAATTACTAGGGAAAAAAAAAAGCAGGGAAAAAAACACGGAAAAACGGAAACACGGAAACACGGCGAGCCAAGACAAATGACTTAAACTAAGCTTTAACAATAACATGAAAGAAAAAAAAACACAAAACAATTTTTTTTCTCAGCTTTTTTTCTGCCCTCGATTAAAACAAGAAAATCTTAGTGTTGAATCTTTCCCAGTAAAAACTAAGCACGATTTGAAGCTGAGTAGCCTTATTTGAGAAAGTTTGTTGATTAATACTGGTCATTAAATGTTTTGTATTTGTCTCGGAAAAATCCTTTAAAAATGCCACGGGTTAAAAAGCCGAAGGATAAAAACTTTTCCTAATGGAACTCCTTACGGTGAAATTCTTCGTCTATTACTACTAATAGCTAAAGCTCGTCAATCACATTTCTGAACACAATGGCTAACAAACGCTGATTTTCCTTCGCTTCGCTCACTCAATCAGCGCATCCCCCTTCAGTCTCTCCTCCCTTTAAAAATTACACTAGTTCTTGAAAAAAATCCTTACGTGCTCTAACTTTTTGTGTGTGATCTTTCGTGAACCGTTGGTGGCGAGATGGCAAAAGAGAAAGAAGATGGGTTCGTTTCAGCTTTAATATTTCAACTTTAACCGACTGATTTAACATTTCTCCTATTCGTCTTCGTTTACTTAATCACGTAATTAACTCACGTCACTTAAAAGACTTCGAGGCCACGTGCACTTTTCATCTCTCTTCCCTCTATTTTTTTTTTAAAGAAGTTTAACGTGATTTGATTAATTATTAGGAGACGTAAAAATCTTTTTCGCCAAGAGGATTCCCGAAGAGGAAGAAAGCTTTTCCTTTTTTCTTTATTTTTCTTTCGTTTTGCCAAAAGCATATGAAACTAGGGATTCACGGCAAAAAGAAAAGATGAGCACTCGGATTCTGTACGTTCATTTCTAATTCGTGATAATCCTCTCCTAGAGGGGAGGGGTCGTGTTTGCTTATATACTTCGTAATTTTTGATAGTGCCGAATTAGCTTAGTGATCTAGTGTGGATTTTGAACACCAGATCAAATAACTCATGGGTTCAGTTCCCGGTGTTGTGATGGACCGTGTTTTTTTCTGTCATTATCGCTGCCTTTTGTAAGAGGTTCGTTACAAGCGAACAGAAAAGTCCAGCTTTGGGCCCGTATTAGGGCGCCCGCGCACTGAGCGACTTGGCCGCGCGGCCAGGTCGCTGCAGCCAATGAGAATGCTTACCGTTTATGTAAAACCACGCTCTAATCATTTTCATTAGCTGCAGCAACCTGGCCGCGCGGCTAAGTCGCCCAGTGCGCGGGCGGCCTTAGGGAAGGAGCTGGTAGAAAGCTAGTAGGGGAAAGGCACAGTGGTGTAGATACATTAGGCGGGGCCGGTGGTAAATTAACAGTTTGAGGGCCTTCCCGCATAATATACAGGGTGAGCCATAAAAAAAAAGAGCTAAGGCCGCGGAAAAAAAAAATTGTTGGTTCGCAGGCCCTGCCTGGTGGTCAAATTTGCCCCTGGTCATCGCTTTTTATTTGCTAGTGAAAGCTAAATTTATTACAGTACAAGAAAAACAATTCAGCTATCTGAAAATAAGTATAACTTAGCATTCAATCATTGTACTCTATGTTAACAACTTGCAGGTCTGAAATTTTAGAATCCAAGTGTATGGCGCAGTTAAAAGCGGACTTGAATTACTTTCCATAAAATAAAAACTAAAATAAAAAGCCTGGTGGCCTGGTTACTTTTGGAACGAAAGCGCCCGAGAACCAAACTTATTTCTTTTCGCGGCCTAAAGTTCATACTTTTTTTCTAATTTTTGTTGTTGATGTACTGAAAATAGGGACCAGTTTTTCGTACTCTAGACAAGTGGTTCCTATTTTCAGTTTTCACAAAAGGAGTCCGGCCTGCACTGCCATCGGCTCCAGAGAATGTCTACACCTCACGTGTTAGTGGCTGCTCAACGGAAAAAAAAACAAAAAAACTCGCATCGCTGAAAGCATCCAACCACTTTTACAAAAGGAAATTAGGGCGCGTTTATGCAACGACTCGCCTTTGCATTCTCGCAGCTAGAACTCAATCGCGATGGCAAAGGTGACATTGCCATGGTAACAACGCTAAATGGATTAGCTAAATCCGACATCGTTTGAGTAAATACTTGCAGTCTTATAATCCGTGCCAATAATATAATGAATTCCTCATGACGAAACAATTTTCCCAAACGCTTCTGAACTCACGTTATTTCCTGTTTTCGTTGCGAGGCGGCAGACATAAAACTGCCGCCATGTTGGAATTTGAGGTGATTTCTAGCTTCTAGCTGCGAGAATGCAAAAGCGAGTGGTTGCGTAAACGTGCCCTTCGAGCGGTTTTTAAAGTAGATAATTTTTTTTATTCCGGGAGGGGGGGGGGGGGCTGAGGCCGGGGGCCGGTGGCATTTTGCCACCCCTTACCTCCGTGTAACTACGCGAGTAGAAAGGAATTAGCACCACTAACAATTTACACCCTTTGCCTTTCCCCCACGTGTTTTCTACGTGTTTTCTGCGAGCCCTGTATTACCTATAGGTCCAGAGATGAACCAGCGATTCACATTGTCGGCACCATTGTGTTTAGTCGTTTATGACTTTCATTATAAACTAGCTGAAGCCTGACGTGCTACGGACGGGTGGTGTTGGATGCACCGTTTGCGTCACTGAAAAGGTATGGTTGCCCGTGTGTAAACTAGTTCCTTAAAATTTTTGCTCACACTGATTTTCGTTTGCTTCGCTCACTCAATTTGTGCATTCTGTGACTCAAATCATCCACCCCACCGTTAATACTCCTCCTCCCCCTTTCTATGATTAATGTTCGCGGAAATATTAGCCATCATGCGTCTTAAATCCCCCCCCCCCCCGGGGCTTCCCCCTTTTCTAATGATCCCCTCCCTTTCTAATGATCCCTTTTCTAATGATCCCCTCCCCCATTTTCTAATGATCACTTCTACTATATTTTCCGTGTTTATATTCATGCTGGTGGAAATGAAAGCCGCTCAAGGTGGTCTCAAAGCTGCCCCTTCGAGAAGCATGCTGTCCTGAAAAACTTCTGGACAGCAGTAGTAGTAGTAGTCTTGATTTCTACGATCTTCTTATGTAGATTAGAATTGTACGTTTCTTCGACTTCGTACGGTATAAGATTGTTCAAGGTGATGTGAGCACGAGAGGTCCCAGTTTCAAATCTTGGAACACTAAAAATAAAAAAATTAAATTAAAAATAAACATTACACACTGAAAGAGAATATTTGTAAAGTTACGATGTTGGATTCATCATTCAAAGTTTAAAATGTTTACAAACAAACCAACGAATGTTAACTTGGATAACATCTAATCAGCCGTAATTTAGAACTTTTAATTTTAAACTTTCATCGCATTTTATGCGCATCCAAAACAAATCCCTATGGATGAGAACGACGATGCGAAAGGGCTCACTGTTGAAGGTTCAGCTTGTTGTATCCAATCTACAATAAATTTTTAATTTTTTCAGAATTAATAGTAATCAGCATTTTATTCAGTTGGACACTAAATCCAGTTTTATTCAGTTGGAAAATCGCGTAATTGAACGAACGTGTGCAGTATAACAGTAAAATGGAAAAACGTCTAACACGAAATTCGTATAATGGAAAATCGTCTAATGTCCCTGCCTCGCTCGTGCTGCCGCGCTCGCTGCGACTGTACATATAACATCAGAAACCGCAGGTATATTGTTGTCCAGTTAGACGTTTATCCATTTTTTGATATGATGTTTCGTTTAGATGATTTTCCATTATACGATATTCCGTTTAGATGATTTCCAGATTTTTTATTTTGCAGATATTAGACAATTATCCCTTTAGACAATTTTCCAGTAAGACTTTCGTGCGACACCCCGAACGTGGCTGACCTTTATTTTCCTGCCTTCATCTCCTCTCTGCTCCTCCCTCTCTACAACCACCTATTTCCCTGATCGGCCCAATACTTTCAATAAGAACTACTTTTCTAGACCTTTAAGAATCAAGCTGACAAAATAACTGTCCCGCCTCGCGACAGCCTTATCGTTTTCAGCAGCTAACCTGTCCTTGAATTGGTGCCCTTTTCCGGAAGTGGCTACACTTAAATGTGGACCATGCAACGTGGGTAGCAACCGGAAGTACCGAAGGAATCTTTTACTAGAGGCTTATCTGTTGAGTTGGTGGTAACATTTGAATGAATGAATGATTGCTGACCAAAATACTCCCACACAAATGAACGCGAAACGGAACCTAATGAACATTTGGTGAATGTCGGGCGGACGACGTGGGTGTTTGTGTTTTTTACAAAAGAGCTGTAAAAAATATCGTTGCGGAAAAAAAACAGCAAATATAAATCCGTAACACCAGAAGCGACATAAAGGATAACCCCTGTAGAGCTCAACGTAGTTTCTATGGGGTCGAGGTAAAAACACCCCCGGAAAAAATACTACGGAAAAAACACCCCTGCAAAAAATACCTCCAGAAAAAAAATCACTGTAAAGAATACCCCGGAAAAATACCCTTGGAATAAAATAACCCTTGGTAAAAATAGCCCAAATCCTGTTTGTATAACCAAATAAAAAATATGAGTTAAAGTATCCAATATTTTATCACTCACTGTCTCTTCCACACAAGGTCAAATGATAACGGCGCTAGACCGCCTGAAAGGTTTACAATTACGTAAAATAATTTATGTATTCATATTTTTTAACAGAATCTACTGTTTCTTTGTTTGTGATTAGTTGCGGTTTAGCCGAAGGGAACAAAAGTTGCAGGAAAAATAAGTTTCCTGGAGAACTTCCTTTGCCTGGCTGGTGAAATTTGAGCCAAGGTAATGACCTAAACTAACGTAACCTATAACAAAAACAACAACACACAAACAAACTCACGAAACAATTCGTTATGTTTCTTGCAGTTATCTTTTCCGGATATTTTACCCGGGGATATTTTTTCAGGGGGATTTTTTTACGGTGGCATTTTTTCCGGGGTATTTTTTTTTTAATCTGCTTTTTTTTTTTTGGCAAAGTGGGATTTGACGAATCGGGAATTGGCGAAACGGGATGTAACCAGGATAAGATATGTACCTACGACCGAATTTGAATTAATACGTCATTCACGTTTTATTTACGTCTTTCAGTTTGAGTACGGTACTAGTTGTACGTTATTCTCTGACGTGGTTGTTAAGTTCAAACGCACTGAGTTTGTAAAGGTTACTTCTCATTCACAGGTGCGTTCATTGATGAGCTCCACGTGCCGACACAGTCGTAACACTGACGTAGGTACAGTGCCAGCTGGAATCATTAGCGTTGCATAACGGTAGAAAAATAACGTTAGGGAAAATTGTACGGTTTTGAAGGGCACATTTCCGTGACCCTTTAATCTTTTTTTTTTTATGCATTTTTTGCACGTTGGATTGCGGTTTTTATGGAAATTGAGGTTAATATAACGTATTAAAAATTATTTTTGAAGGAAGCGACCACTAGGTAAAATGCCGTATGTGAGCGTTCACAAATTACGTAATTTTTTTTTTTACTAGTGTGGACACCAGTTACACTTTGCCCCCCCCCCCCCTCCATCTGAAAATATGTAGCAGTTTCTAAACTCCGACCCCAATCAGTTCTATGTATATATTTGTTTTATTAATTCGTTTTTTCGCTGTGCATTAGGGGCGTATGCCCAGCGATTTTGAAAAAAAATATAAAAATTTCAAGTTGTAAACAGAACTTAAAAAACTTATTTACTAAGAATTTAGAAAAAATTTTAAAAAAACAATTTAGTGATAATTAATGTATGACGTAACACTTCGTCATACACTTCCTCATCCCCCCCCCCACACATCGTAACGGATGGTAACAGATTTCCTCAACCCTCTCTCCCCCCTCCAGGCGCAAGATAATTTGTGAACGCTACGGGGGGGGGGGGGGCGGGATCGCCACCTGATAACGATTTCTGACGAGGGGAGAAGGGGGGTTACATCAGTCCCAAAGGAAAACAAATTTTAAAGGGTAGAAATACTTTAAAAAAGTCCTCAGAAAATTGGGTATATGCAGAAAGTATCACCCACCGAGGGAGGGGGGGAGGGGCTAAAGTCAGGAGTAACGTAATACTGAAAGCGGGGGGGAGGGCAATTGAAGAAAAGGAGAGGGGAGTGCTTAATGACGTGTATTAGTTGCACGTTCCCATAATACTCGAAGGTGTGCTACAATTTGTAAACAATGCGATAATTCATGGGACATAATCTTCTCCTAAAATTACTTACATAATGGGGTGTATTTAGTTTAATGGGATGTATATGAGAGTTTTCATTTGGAGGAACAGTAAATTACCTGTAAAAAAAAAACCAGAAAAAGGAGGGGGGGGGGGGGCTTATGCTCAGAGGGCCTGTTGGGGGCCTATTAAAATTTTTTCATGATGACCGATTTCCATGAAATGCCACAAGATAGGGGCCTAAGTTAACCATTTCCTGGGCCTGAATGGCCCTCCCATTACGCCCCTGTCAGGGTGTTCTTAGCTCAGAAAAAAATATGTTATGTAAAAAAAAAAAATCCATAATCGTTAAAATTGACTGGTGATTGAACAGTAAAATAACTGAAATTTCTAGCAGTGATGCTGGAGAATTCAGCCAAGTCTACCTCGAGGGAACCAGGGGCTCCATTTATGATTTTTTAATCACCCCTTGACCAACGGAAAATTACTTCGTACCGAGCTTAGTTGGCTTCCTATGTAGGCAGTCACAGGGTTCGTGCTAGATCACATACAAAAACGTCAACCACTTTCAGAGAATTTTTCAAAACCAATACGCTGTCAATTTTGACCAAAAGATGTGATATCTACCCCAAAACAAAACTTGTTAAGGATCCGCCAAGTTTTTCGGCCGTGTGAAGTCGTGATATCAATCGCCAAGCTCTTTCGCCAAGCTAATCCCACCGAGTAATAGTTCGAAGGTTAAATGAAATTAACCTTCGAACATTAAATGAACATTAAACATTAAACATTAAACATCAAACATTAAATGAAATGAAGGTTATTTCATTTAATGTTTGAACTCTAAGTCGGTGGGAGTAGCTTGGTGAAAGAGCTTGGTTTGATATCACGACTTCACACGGCCGAAAAGCTTGGTAAGAATCCTTAACAAGCTTTGTTTTGGGGTATCAGATATTTTTGATCCAAATTGATGAAATCCATTTTTTTTTTTAACAATTATGAGATGACCAATTTAGTTTTCTAGTCCATTCCTTTTTTTTTTTTTGTTGGCTCCACCTTTTTTTTTCACATGATTAGTATTTCCTATTAGTACTGCAGACGTACGGATTTATTTAATGTTGAGTTTGGTATGGTTGCATTATAACAATGTTTAAAACAATGTAAAACTATCAATTTGGTCGTTTGATTAGAAGAGGCCTTATGAAAAGGGCACACCTCCCGAGCTATACCTGTAAAATGAGCTAAGAACCAGCTTTATTCACCGCATGGAAGAATTTATTTTCAATAAACAATGTTATGATACCGTTTAAATATATAGCAAACCGTAAGATAAAGAGATTGGTAAAAAGAATTGCTTCACCTTCATGTTGATGATTGATCAACATGAAGACTGATTGATCCGGCATCGCCATACGATTGCTTTTTTTTGCTCAGACTTTCAACAAAAAGACAAGTTTAGTTTTCCAGCCTTGACTGTTCCCGAGCAGTTGGCGTATTTTTGTGTGAACGTATCCAAATGATAAAAACAACCTCTCCACACCTGCAGAAGAAGCTGTCGCTGTATGCAGCTGTTCGATGACAACCGATCATAAGAGGAACCTCAACTTAAACCGGATATTTTGTACGGTGTATTTAACTGAAATGTTTACAGGAAGGGTAAAATTATTGATATAAATCTGGAGTATTATTAATTTAAATCGAGATTCAATCGCGATCTAAATCGAAGTGGTTAAAGATGATAATTTAACTTAAATCGCGATTAAAATTGGCTTGATGAAAACCAATCCACCCTGTATTGTAAGCACATTACTCGAAAATGAGCCTAATCAAACAAATACAGGCTTAGTTGTGCTGCATTGCCTACTGATTACTTGTTTCTTGCTTCACAAAATGCAACTCCAGAATTAAACCAAGTCATCTGCTGGGTTCTTGCAAATTTTCGGTGATTTATACCGTCATCTTCATCAGGCACAGGCCTAGAGTCCATCAAACGTACTAACGGACCTCGTGGCCTAAACTACAGTATTTACTAGCGTATGGGGGGAAATAATTCCAGTATTATCGTTCCCATATCCAACTGTTGATCGCAATTGATATTTTAACATGCGTAAGTGTGATGCCTGCTCTGCTTGCATACATATATGCCTAAATTTATACACAGCAGATCGGACTATGATCCACCAGACTATTTCGTGGATAAAATAATGAAAATATGGTTGTTTGTAAGTCTGAGAATGGCCTCCTAACTACTGAGTTCGAAATATAAGCCCTATGCAATTATATTTGAAAATTGTGCTCCCTGGCTTACTGTACTAGTGTGGTGAATATATCTAGTGGTTATACCTCTACGAACTTTCGAGAAATTAACTCTTCTTCCAACAAAATCAATTCCCATAAACTACAAACACCATTTTCGCCTTTTTTTTTTCAACGGTCTCAACTTTGCCAAATAAAAAAATAAAAATTTTTAAAAATTATGTATACATTATCTATTTTTAATTAATTTTAAACATCTAAAAAGTTTTGGCTCTCCGACCGTTTCCCTGACCCTTCCTCCCCTGGCCGCTAGAAGTGCTTCATTGCAAAACTAGTTCCATGCCGTTAAAGTACAAAGAATACTGGCAAAATTACGTTCGAACTAATCCGCACAGACCAATGTAGAGTTAAAACTTGCCCCAGATTAGCTTTTTCTCCCCAAACCTCGCCATTGTAAGAAATATATATCCAGTTAGTCAGCGTTAAGTCCAGAGAAAATTTCTACTAAATTTCGTAGAATTCAGAAATTAAAGGATTTTAAAGGGCTCTGATGACAAATAGTCTAAAGTGGAAATCTTTATTTTTTAAAAATTTATTTTGAATTTGATTTCTTTATTTGAGCCTTAACGTCATCTGAAGCTCGGGTGTTTGGACAAACTTGCTCTATTTGAGAATTATTAGCAGGAAATAAATGCATCCCCCCCCCCCCTGGTCCCCCGGCTACAAAGCGTGGATTCCCCTCCCCGACCCTTCCACACTGTACCAGACTGAACGTCGTGTTTTAAGGTACTGGTACGAAGAGGACTTCAACTCTCAACGCCATCCCAGTTTGAAAGGACGCGGGGCTCAACCCACGGCTTTAACGCAATTTTTCCACATTCCCAGCTGAGAGAGAACGTTTATCAAACAACTCCCCCTAGAATTATCGAATCCAGAAATCATCTGAAATTCTACATGGCGGTGGTTTTATATTTAGCTCTACCGGCTTGCAACGAAAACAGCCAATAATGTGAGTGCAGAAGCGACTCGGGACATTATTACGTCAGGAGGAATTCTTATTTTAATGTCTGGCGGCCGGCAATGTGTAGGGGGATAATATCGATTGGTAGTGACAATCAGTGAAAAACGATATATTACAATGTGTGTTATTTACGAAAAACTGTTGGTATAATCAAACTCTGGGTCCCAACCGATTCAAACGCCAGTGCCTAAAAGCACTTGTCTCACGTTTTTCACTTGATGGTTGATTTATTTTGATTGTTTGTTTGTGTTTGTTTGTTTGTTTTTTGCGGAGCGCGAATACAAACTGTGTTATCTGCCCCACGATAATGAGAGGGACAGATAAATAAATTCAAAAAATGCGACAAATTTTACGAATTTTGGGGGAAAAACGTTAATACTGCTTTTTTCCCCCCCTTTTAATCTAGCCTTTAGAATTTTCAGTTTTTTTCTTCTTGCAAGCAGCTTTCTGCAGGTAGACAGACATTAGAGCGCAGGTGGTGTTCTTTGGGACTGCTAAAAAATTACAATCATCCCCAGGCCGTTACGTGTAGTTTCTTGAGTCTGGCACTTTTTCACACAGCTGGCCAGCATCTTAAACTCATTACGTATCATTGACGCTAAACAGCTGTTGCCAGCTCCTGCCACCAACTAGCCGCACTTTTTAACGTGGGTGTACATCGTGCCATACTTCGAACGTGGGCGTATAGGATGCTATTGCCTGCCTATCGGTCTACAGACATTACATATTACGGCTACCTGTATACACTCTGACATTTAAGAATTTGTTTACCCAGCGTTCGTGGTTCCGCTACAGGTGCATGTGCGTGGGAGTTTTTAGTAAATACATTCGAATTGCCTTACCTTCGCCTATGGGGCGCCCTAAAGCTGTTAAGTACGAGCTTGAAGTGAATGGTAATTTTCGTGAATGAAACTTTCCGGTATAGTACTTAACAACAAAAGAATATATTTCGTAATGTGTTACATGAAGCGCAGCTATTCACACATCATAATATGCAATACATTTTAGTGCAGCGCGTGGCGTAGCAGAGTGAAGGACCTTCTCGGGCTGCGTCGGTGTGCGTCTGTCAGTCTGTCTGCAAGATAACTTATGAATTCGTTCTCAGATACATTTCAAATTTTTCTACATACATTCTATGGTCGGTGTGAGGATTGTAGCCTAAGTACGAATTTTAAAAAATGCGACGGTTTTGTACAGTGCCTATCATTTCCAACAGAAAAAGCCCTTCAAAAATAAACTTATAAAGGAGTCTACCACACTTAATTCTTTCCACTAAACCTCTACAATATTTCCCCCCTCACCCTCCTTACCCCATGTTTAACCCTTTTCACTAAATTACTACAACGTTTTCATCCCCCCCACATGAAAAAAATTAAAAAAAATTAATAATTGAAGAAACAAATAAACCTTCCCAAATCTCCATAATAATTCTGGATCCCGGCTGAGCTGATAAAAGGAAAAGGAAAGATAAAAGGAAAACCGGAAGGACAACAATCACTTTAATCGCTTCTCATTGTTTTCGTGTACGTGTAATATTTTTGCTACGGTGCCTAACAATTCCTGGCGATTGAAAACTATCGTCCAAACCGTTTATTGTTGATGGGTAAAATGAAACAATCCAATTAGTTATAGTACAGGGTGCATGGGTCAGGGCCACAACCCTTAATAAATAACTTGAATTGAAACAATCCATGTTTCAGCTAAATGCGTAGAGTTTTAAATCAAACTAAGCTACGGTGTGCGAAAATGGGAGTGGGAGTGGAGAGTTGGGAATTGGAGTGGGGACTTGGGAGTCGGAGTGGGGAGTAGGGAGTGAAAGTGAGGGGGTTGGGAGTAGGGAGTGGGGAGTGGGAGTGGGGCCGGGAGGGGGGGGGGAGTGGGTCTGTAAACTTAATTCATGACCGACCCCGTGCGTAGCACGGGCTTCGTCTAGTTAATAATATTCCTTTTTTCCCCTTAATGTGTTTTTTTCCCTTTTTCCTTTTTATTCTCTTTAATTTTCATTTTCTTAAATATGATTTTTGTTCTGTTAATTTATTTTTATTTGTTTTTTCTTCGTCTCCTTCCTACCTCGTTCGCACTAATTCACCCTTTGCTTACTACCATGCGCTCAATATTTTATAACCTACCGCCATTTCTAAAATCCCGTGTTACATTCCCTTCAATATGGCGACCTGGTGGACTGGAAGTTCATTCTCTAGAACTCTAGAATTGCTCTTAAATATTAGGTACCAGTGTTTTTATACGTTTTATGCATCCAGCTTGAGTTCTTTTTAATTGTAGCCTAAGTGTTGCAACAAATGCGTGGAAGGGTTACTAAAAAGTAAAACGCATAAAATATGACTCGCCGTAGTGTTCGTTTCGCTCACTCTGTTGGCGTTGATCCACTCTTCATATAGTTTAGTTAATTTCTTTCCGATTAGTTTGCCTCATCGAACCTAGTGGTCGAGAATAGTTTTCAGAGCAGCTGTTCACATATTTGAGGGTCAAAAAATCAAGTTGCGGTAATGAAAATAGGCTTACTCGAAGTGTAATTTAGTTTTCTTTTACACGGCGTTACTCATCTTTGTGGGTGCCATAGTTCAAGAGGAGTAGAGGTACGCACACGCACATCGTACGTTACTAATGACATATATAAAAACGGTAGGCTACCTTATATTTCAAAGCAATATGGATGTGTTGGTTTCATTATCCAAAGTATAATATTAAATATATCGAAGAAATGAGGAACACCACGTAGGTGTCGCTATTTTGGGAGCGAGAAGGTGGACATAAACGCTTGGGAGAAAAAGTCTTTTAAAAGACTTAATCCACAGGAAAGTCTCTGGATGTTAAGGTCAACTGTTTCTGGCAAGGTGCTCTGACCTTGTCACAGTAGATTCTTATGGACATTAAGGCC
>JAHWFP010200841.1:0-30301 GCA_023313725.1 Lithobius niger | reverse complement strand
GCTAAGTCTCGCGACAGTTGGAAACAGCGAAAAACTCCTTCAAGACAATCAATAAGTAAGTGGTGGACCGTAATTTTCCCGAGCTTAGTCATTGCATGCCTTACCCAAGTGGCATAGCAAGAAATTCGACTGAAATAGGGGAGTTTAGGCTTAGATTTGGTTTTGGAAAAAAAGGCTTAACAACAAAATGGTCCCCAGCGCCCACCTTCCTAACTCCTCCTCTATTCACCCGTAGCGACGGCAGATGACGTTGGCGTAGTTGTTGCTGGCGCCTCGGTGTGGGCGGTGTTGTTGGCATTGGGTATAGTTTTTGTTTTGGCCGAAGTTGCTGTTGCTGGCGTGTAAGACTAGCTGATGCCCGAGCTTTGCACGAACATGATGATATATTAGTGCGTCCATATGCCTCAGCCCCCACCACCCCAACCCGTTAATTTTAAAATTTTAAACCTATCCAAGGGCAGATGTTTATTATTAAGCATCGCAGGACATTCCCGGAGCCTAATTTTTTTAGCCTAATTACGTGCTCATACGAAACTTTCCAGTGCCACCCTGTTTTCCCACTATATGTTTCCATTGTCAGCCCGTGTCATAGTTTGTTCCATATTATGTTTGCAGTAAACTCGCTGTACGACGCCACGTTTCCGTCCACGAGTGCAAAAAACACGTAAATATCCCGCTCGTAGACTCTACCAGTAACTGTAAAATAAATACGGATGCAAACCTATTTACGTTGTCTTTTGGACTTAAATGTCAGACTGCCTGAGTGGGGAATCGAACCCACGACCTTTGAAACCAGAGGCCGGAGTCCTACTACTCAGCTATACTGACATGGCCTGCATGTATGCTTGTATGTATATGTATGCGTGTTAAATGCTTCCTATGGATGTTTCCTTTAAAAAAAAAAAAAAGACCATGTCCCTATGGCTGAGTGGTAGGACTCCGGCCTCTGGTTTCAATGGTCGTGGGTTCTATTCCCCACTCAGTCAGTCTGACATTTAAGTCCAAAAGGCAACGTAAATAGGTTTGCATCCGTATTTATTTAACACTTATCGAGCCCAATTGGCTTTCTGTTCCGTTTATAGTAACTGTGTAGAGTCTACAAGTGTGACATCCACATGCTTTTGCACTCTTAGTGCAAGCAAACGTGGCATCATACAGTCAGCTTACTGCAATCGTAATGTGGAACAAATTATAGCACTATAACTTTCAATCGCAGCTGACCGTGTTACTCTCACTATAGCTTTCCAGTAGCAACAGAATATGGCGCCCAGTGCTAAAATTTGTTTACTGATTTTTCAAACTCATCATAGTTTATTTAGTGCGATAAAATGTCTATTTATCCATCATAGTTTGTTTTTCATTGTTGTAGGTAGTAGTTATGGCAACTGCGGGTACTGTGGGTTGTGGGCAGTTGTGGGTACTGTGTTTCTCTAAAGTGTTGTAAGTACGTTAAGTAAGTTTGCAAGGTAGAGGAGAGAGCATAGCGTTGGGGCTTTTGTGTATTCTCACCTATTAAATTTAAACTTGAACTTGTGGCTACAAAAGGCCAACCGCCACCGGTAAAAACAATGCCAAAAACTAGTTTCACATGGTTTCAGCTCAGGTCCAGATCTCCGATTTGCTTCGGCGAATTGTAATGAATTTTGGGTTGACCAAGTCCAACAAAGCTTACAAACTAAATATAATCGAAAAAAATTCACAGACGGCGGAGATATTAAGCATCAAAATTTCGGCCAGCCTTTAATAATCCAACTTACGATGAATACGTCACGTTTCTGAGGAACTGTTTTGGGAGATACAGTACACTTATACTTTATCTCTAGATAGCTACAAATGAAAAGCATTCGAGGTTGGTACAGAAGCGCTAAACAAAGAAAAACAAACGTTGAAACGAGTATAGCCAAAGAAACAGTGAAAATGTGCAGCAAACAACTATATTCAATGGAAATACAGAGAAAGAAGGCAGCTGGCACAAATTACACTGATTCACTCACAGTTCTCAGGAAAGGTTTGCACTGATTTGTGACCGAAGTGAATGAAAATCTTGTTCAGTCAGGAAACTGCAATTTTTCCTAAATGCAGTTAGTAAGCAGTAGCCAATACATTTATTCAGTTGTGAAAATGGGCGACTTTCTACGTTGGATAGAAGTTCATTGTACCCAGCAGAAAAGATCCAACAGGTAGATACAGAATGCTAACATTACAACTCTAGAAGGACATTAATACAGGAACTGTCAAATTTTATAGGCCAAATAGTTTGTTTATGAGCTGAAACATTTTGATCATGTGCTTGTTCTTTTTGGGTGAGATGTATCGATCAGCGGCATACGAGTTTCAACAAGAAATATCCTCGAGCGTCGATCCAACAGACATGCAGAATTCAGGCGTTACAAGTACGAGATGACACTTACAGATGAATAGTGTCAAAATACGTAGTCATATAAACCTTATTTAAAGAGGTGCAGCAATAAAGAACGTCCTTGAGCGAAGCGAGACAGCGCCAATGGAGCGAGCGGAACGAGCAATTTAGCTAGTATAAACTAATTCGTAACACCGATAATGCTTTCTCTTTACGTTTCCTCAAAGTACGAGTGAATTGTTGGCTCACCAGCATTTTTAGCACCTGTTTAATCTTCAGCCTAGGCTTGGCGTTTCCGGACTTGCATTGTTCCAGTTGACGCCAACCAAGTTTGAATCTATTAATAATTAAAGCATAATTAAACCATCTTTCATTTGTCGCTTCTTTTATCTCTGGAGGGCCTTATATCCGGAGGCGTAGGCGTACAAACATGCATACACTCACGCACATCATAAGTTTTTAATTATGTAGATGGTAAAGTCATTGAAATGAACATAAATTCTGCCTTCCTTGTGTTTCATTTGTTTGTTGTACATTTGTTTAGGATTTTCATTTTGGTCACCGACAGTATAGGCCCAAAGCCATTTTCCTTGCAAGTCCATTACTACGAGTAGCAATATAGTCATGGCTTTAAGATGCTACCTCATCAGACTGGCTCATCTTTCCGTTATGCCCGGTCGTCGTCCGTTGCGTCGAATCACGGTTTTTCAATCAGTTTCTTTGGCAGAAACGCTGACTGAAAACCCATGGTCAAATATAGCACGTGGGCATGATGTATTAGAGCTTGCGTTGCGTGCCGGGCTAAGGTTGAAAATATCTATCCGTTTTGTTCCGTCTGACGGATGGGAAAAGGTGTTCGTTAGCCAACAGAAATGCACAGCATCATGTTTGCAGCCTACTGTGAGTTTCTTTTCCTGATAGAACTTTCGCAGTACAAGAGTGTGGTATGCAATTAACGCCAAACTGCATTTACAAAAATAATAAAGACTGCATTTACTTGTGCATTTATAGCACAAGTTACTTTCGGTTTCTAGTGACCCTAATTCAACGCGTAACTAGATAATCTGTCATTTCGGCGTTTCCATTTCTGTCATATGGGGTAGACAAAATTGATTTGGATTATTTAAGGAGTCTCCTTTTCGAAGTGGATTGGTCGTCGGAATTATTAAACTCTCATGATATTCATCTCTCTGATGTGTAATTTTTTTTATCAATCTAAAAAAAAACGATAAGGGAAGTGGACGGATTCATGGATCTTTGTGTTGTAGGATACCAAAGTTAATCTCAAAATCAAGACATATTAAATGTGAACTTTGACGACGTTTCAAAGTAGACTGTTCGCAGGATATACCTAATGTAAACGGAATTATTCTAAACTGGTAGGACGTTTGAATTTGATAAAAAGAAAGCAGTGATTCCTGAGGGAAACATGCGTGCTTTGTTCGGCTTCATTAAAAAGAAATCAGCTAGTGTGCGCTCGATTCCACTATTGTCTATTAATGACATTTTAACTCAAAATAATGAGGATAAAGCAAATGTTTTTTAAAATGAATTCTCCAAAAATTTCGTGTACCGTTAATAATATTGTTCCTCCTCTTGCTATCTATAACGATTTACCATCCTTGTAATACACCTTTATTTACCACTGAGGTTATACTAAATACTATTTCTTCTTTAAATCCAATAATAAAGCCAGTGATCCCCTGGTTTCTCTGCTGTGTTCCTAAAGGAGATTAAATTTGAAATTTGTGTTCGCGTATCGTGGATCTGAGAACGGTCAATGAGTACAGGAAAGCAATTCGGGTCCTGGAAATATTCGTATTTTAGTCCTATCTATACAAAAAAGGTGGCACATCTGATTCTGACATGCGTTCCATGTAAAGTAATGGAGTGAGTAATCCGAGCGACTATGTTAAACTTTATTTATGAACATCAACTACTTTCTAAGGACCAGTTCGGCTTTGGAATCGGCCGATCCACTTGTCTGCAATTGCTCTCGGTTTTAGAAGAATGGACATCGTGTGTAGATGCTGGGGTTCCAGTTGATGACGTCTTTATTATTTTAACTAAAGCTTTTGACTCGATAACCCACTCTTAAGTTGTTCGCACTATTGGGTAAACTCCGGGTTCCACGTAAATTATTTTGGTTTAGTTAACGTACTTCCTGGTGGGTAGGTGGCAATGGGTGGCGTAGGAAGGTAGCCTTGCTGCATCAGTGGTGGTGGTGAGTGGGGTTCCGCAGGGATCTGTGCTGGGCCCCATACTTTTCATTTTGTTTTTAAATGACTTGAAGTCGGGAAATGAACACGTAAGTTTCGTAAAATATGCTGATAATGTGACAGAATCCGCCCCTGTCACAGACGACAATACTTTTACCCAGCTAAACCAGTTAAGCCAGTTAGGTAATACTTCATCCTAGGCAATCGACCCACTGGCAACTCCCTATAGCACCTCAAAAGATACTGCCCTGCACATGGGTAGGGAAACCAGTGTAGAGAGTATTCCATGGTAAATACATCAATCCCTTTTAACTCTGAAATTTCTATTGAACACGTTATCTTGTTTTCTAAGTATTAATAAGGAAAGAGCGTTAGTGGTTTACCAACCCTGCTTGTACGCCTTTTTGACCCCTTTTGTGTCAAATATCTTTATCTTAGATGGGAATAAAAGTGTCAATGAGTGGACAAGAGTGTTCGTAAGTGAACAAGTCTAGCAGGGTTTTCTTTGTTTGTTTCCCTCGTTGCTGCTTTGCCTGAGACGTAGACGGACGACGGACACGGTGGAGGTATGGTGCGACGCCACCTTTAGTTGGAAAGAGCAACGGTACAACTTCCACTATCTTTGTATCACTGACCTAATTTTCAAGCCACAAACTGATGAAGTCGCCAGAGGGCTGACGAAGCCTGTCTCTACGCCCACCGAACGGCGTCTTCCCGTCCCGGCGTTGATTGGTTGCACGAGGCATGGCGTCGTTCTCCTCCATTATCCGTGTCCGACCAAACTCTTCACGCATCCTGGAATGAAGCAATTTATTTTGGTCGTTGTATGGCTAGCAGCCCACACCGACTCCATATACCTTCCCTTCTCGCCTTCACCGGGAATGGGGCGACGAAGCAAGACCTAATCCGTCTTTCTGGCCGCCGGTTCAGGAAAACGATGTAAACGCTGCGGGAAAGAATCGAATCTTATACCAAGAGGCCACTAAAACAAAGACACGCGGCAGGACGCCTTCAACGATGGTCACCTTGCTTTACGAAACTCAAAGTGGGGTTATCCAAGAGGAAAAAAAAAAGTCGTTCAAATATAGTTTAGCTGGTTCCGTTTATAATGAAGTGTTTAAAATTGTGATGGTTAACTCTGAAGAAGTGGTACAGCCCACGTATAAAGGCCCATAGATAAAAAAAAAAAAGTGCTGTTAGTTGTTTCTTGTGAATTTGTGAGTATCACGTGACGTGGTTTAACTGCGGTGATTAAGTCACATTTCATTTCAAACAGGAGCATATAAAGTTCCGTAGATAAGAGGTGTAAAGACCTTTGATTAATTGAAGTGATTATCTCGATCGTATATCAATGAAAATAAAAATGTGATCATTGCCCAGGGTCGAACTTGCAACGGAGATATGCACCGACTGTTTCGCCGACTCGACGAATTTGACATTAAAAATAGAGCCCTCTAAAAAAAATCTTACAAAAATCAGGTGTATTTTTGCAATACAAAAATTTGCTTATCTGTGCACTGTTCTACGACACAAGCTTAATTCAGTCCAACGCTTCTCGTTAAACTGAACTCTTTATTACTTCAACCAAAGGTTGTAGCTGCAATCCATGTTAAAAACAATTGAACACCGGGAAAAAAAAAACGTTCAAGCAAACTATTCCTAGCACAGCCTGAAATTCATACACAGAGCGTGTTAATCAAATTAATTTTTGTTCTTTCAGCATATCTAAAAATGGCATGGTTCAATCTCATACCAGTTGTCATTTGATGTAAAGAATATGCATTACTAATCTTGAATAAAACGTGTAAGCAGTGTTTAAAATTCGTGTAGTATTAAAAATAAAAATACATTCAGTTCTGGCCACCTTTTTCCCCAAATATGGCAACCTTCAATTTCACCAACACTCCAACGTGCGTAATCAGTCCAACCTTAACTACTAATAATTAGTATTACAAAAATTCTTAAACATACGGATGTAAGCCTTAAAAAAACTTGATCAGTCTCAAGGAAAAGATACAAGAAAAAAACATGTATACAGAAAACTTCGTACGGTTTACTTTGAAAGTCTGTATCATCAGTATGAAAACGACGATCACGATTCACATCATTGTTCAAAAACTTTAGATATATTTGCTCAAATATCTTACACAGACACTTACAATCCTATATCTTGCGAATTTTCGACAGCTTATACAAAAACATGTGGCTTCGTCAGGCACATAAATGTATTGTCCACTCTCAAATCACATTCTTGCTGCTCGTTGCTTTCAAGAACGGCGTCTAATTCAAAAATGGCATCTGCTTCTGGTGCCAATATATATATATTAGTTTTATACTTTATGGCTTACATTTCTTTTTTTTTGCATCAGTCCTATAGAGCATTTATTTAAAGCTTGCATCCGTATTTTGTACGCTTCAGCATTTTTTTAATACTAACATCTATTATTATTTTGGAGGAGGTATTTCAGGTAAATTAAATAACTAAAATGTTGATATGAGAAGTAATCGTGTGTAAGGTCGCTATGGAAGTGGGAAAGGCACAATGCTCAATCCTAATTCACTCCTTACTGCATAGCTAGGGGACTATGCACGTAGCGTTGCGTATTAGGCTATCAGCAGAATTTATCCTTCTGCTGCACCTTGTAGGCTCTGGAGATCTAACACACGAACTAGCGAACCAGTCGTTCATCCTCGTGTTTTATACCCAAGGAGAACAATAGGCATTGCCTAAGGCTTTACGTCAAATGACTGGCTAGCAGGCGTGGTCCGGTCCTACTGGTTGAAGAATAGGACTTGCTCGTCACCCGGCTGTTGGGTGCTGTGCCAACTCCCGCGTGTGCACGGTAGATATGTTATCGGTAAAGAGCACTACAGAGTGCTGTCGCCGTAGATATAAGCCGTTACACGTGATATAAGACAATTGAGATGAACGCTTTTTGAGAAAAATCAGTCACAGTAATAGCTTTCAAAAGGCTCTGGTCCTTGTTTAACCTACGTTTTAACTATAAGTTAAAATCGGTACATTGGTTCGATCTCCATAAGGGCGAAGAGTGCCAACTACAACAACAATAACAATAACAACAAGAAATGATCGTGGTATGGAGGCCAAACGGTTCAGTTGTTAAAATCTTTAATGCGATGAAATGCTTATGACACGACCCCAAATATCGAATTTCGTTGGTCTGTGTCCATTCTTGGGGAAACTCTGGGGACGGGGGTTCAAAGTTTGAAGTTTAACGTATGGAAGTTCGTGCTGAGGCTTACATAAGGCCTGTGACCACGACAGCAGTCGTCTTAATATTACAAGGTGTTTGAGTTCTAGCGCCGTAAGAGTAAATTTGATTGAAAAACTAATCTCAGTTGACGTATTTTACGTTTTATCCGATACGTCTTTATATCAAACTAGCTGAAATCCCGCTTCAATGACGGGTGTTAACGGACTGACGACGTTAGGCCTAATTAGTGTGATAAGCCTAACGAAAGCACCAAAAACCCAAAAAACGAACTCGCAAGACCCAAATACGCAAGGTCCCGCCTCTGCAGCTTAGGTGCGGTGTCAGCGGCTCACAACCCTTCCGGAAACGTTCCACACATTGTGGAAATTTTTGTATTTAAATATATCCCCCTATTAAATATTTGAAAGATTCGACGACGTTAGGCATTAGTAGTATAAGCCTAACGAAAACAGCAAAACTTAAGGGCCGGCTTAAAAACCGGTTGCCACCAAATTACTATTGCACTGAGCATCTAGGCCTATCGAGTTGGCCTGAAGTTGGCGCTAATGACCAAGCTGTCGATGCGCCATTAAGCCTCAATCCCCCTCCTATTGAGTTCTTTCTCGCAGTAAGCAAAGGAATGCACAAAGCAAAACTTTTAAACGGTACAAACAAGCCACGTGACTCTTTAATTATTGAGTAAAAATTTGGTACGCCCTCGTGTACCTGGAAACAAGCTATATAAAGCTTAACGATATTAGTGTCAGTAGATGGCGTCAGGAGATTTTCTTTATATTTTTCCGTGATGCCATGTAGTGACATCAGTATCGTTAATCTTTATAGCTTGTTTCCAGGGCGAGGGCGTACCAAATTTTTACACAATAATTAAGGAATCACGTGGCTTGCTTGTTGCGTTTAAAATTTTTGCTTTGTGCATTCCTTTGCTTACTGCGAGAAAGAACTCGATAGGCCTAGATGCTGCAATGCTAATTTGGTGGCAACCGGTCTTTAAGGGCTGGGCTTAATATCCATTGCACGGCTTAGCCAAGTGATATAGCAAGAAATTAGACTGAAATTGGGGAAATATAGGCTTAGATTAGGTTTGTGAAAAAAGGCTTAACAGCAACAAGCCCCCAGTGCCCACCTTCCCAATTCCTTCTTTATTGACGCAGATTAAGTTTGGGGAAAAAAAGGGTTAATAGCAAAAATGCCCTTGGGGCCCACCTTCCCAACTCCTGCTCTATTGACGCATAGCTACAGCAGATGGCGTTGGCGTAGGTGTTGTTGGCGAATCGGCGGTGTTGCCGGTGTTGTTGGCATTGGGTGTAGTTTTTGTTTTGGACCGGGGTTGCTGGGGGAAAAAACGCCTTGGAGGGAAAAACCGTAAAAGAGAAGTTGGTTCTTATCAGCATATCAACACGAAAAGAAATTACATGTTTCTTTACAGGTTTTTTTAATTGGTTTCGTTCTTTTTTACTTTGCTTTCGTTTTCTTTCATTTTGGTTTCGTTATGTGTCGAATTGCTTTAGTTTCTTTGCATTTTGGTTTAGTTTCTTTTCGTTTTGCTTTCGTTTCTTTTCACTTTTAATACATTTAATGATTTACTGTATACAGTAATATCAGTAATATCCATAAATGGCTACTGCTAAAATAAAGTTGAACGACATATTTAAAAAGCAATGTGATGAGAATCATCAGTGGATTTTCCGTCGGTAATGTGTTCCGAACACTTAATTTATTTTTCTTTTATTTGTAATAATTCAAGAATTTCTGTTACGACGCCCCAAGAAAACAACTGAAAACGAAACTAACGGCCCGGTACTGTCGTACAGGGAAGCTCCATTCCAGGCGCGATGTAGGGTAGGTAACGGGAAAATACGGGGCCACACATAAATTATATCACTCAAATTTCATCCTTTTTGAAATACCTCCCTTCAGTCACACTATTCACAACCTTTGCAACCCCGACCCGTGGAAAATATCGTCGACCTCCTACCCCCACCCTCCTTCAATTCCTTACCGCAAGAGGAAAGCAATGTGGGAAAATTATAAATCTAGTGGTGAAATTAGTCAGATTTTGCACTAAAATTTCTGAAGATCGTTCCTATAAAGTCATACCCCTAAACAAAAATTGTTAAGGATTCCCGCCAAGCTTTTTGGCCGTGTGAAGTCGTTATATCAAACGCCAAGCTCTTTCACCAAGCTTTCATGGTTCAGTAGTACGACTGATTGTATTATAGATCGTTGCAGTCCCGGATTTGTTTTAGTTCCGTGGCTCAGCATTGGCTTTTCGCAACACATTATTTTCATTGAGCAATTGCCCATTTTCAATTGTGAGGCCCTGAACTTGAAAGCGCAGTGCTTGGTCGTTGCATGACTGATCATTTTCTCAATTCTCCGTGCTGGTTGCTTGTGCCTTCAACAGATCACCAGTAAAACAATGTAATAGTACACTTATCAAGTTCCATCCAGAGTTTGCTGACATTTCTTCCCAGTTGTGCCTGACATGTATTGACGCAAAACGACGGTAGATGTCGTTGACGTATACGTTATATAGTAGACGTAATATTTCATTAATTTTGTTACTGATTTTTACAGGGCTCGCCCTTTTTCTTGGCTACCGTGGCAAGAATGAACTCGCTCTTGTTACTAATTGTTACAGGGCATCGACGATACCTTTCACATTCCTAGTCGTTTGCCGTTTTTCTTTGCTATCGTCCCAAGAACTCTCTCGCTCGCCCTCTTTCATTGCTTTGTGCTTGTGCCGGTGTAGTTTTTGCTGGAAGTTGTTTCTGTTACGCTGACCTCGGTCTCCCTTGTTATAGCGGAAATTTCGATGGTTAATTTCTCGGCCGTCTTTTAACATTTTCCACTGAAATATGGTATATGAGCTTTGTGGGACTTGGCCAACATGTGTAACTTTTATTAATTTCCGATTTGTCGCATTGGAGATCTGGACTAAAGCTAGAGTCGTGAGTTTCATATTTGTCTTATACGACGGTGGTGGTGTATTTATTTGGACACGTTTATACAATGGTCTTTAAAGACTAAACCATTCGGCGTAGAAAACTGGTTCTATAGCTCATTTGAAAAATCTACTTCTGGAGCTGTGCCCTTTATACAAACATAAATTTCAATTGGTAGTCCCATTTCGGAGTTACGGGGGGGAGCATTAATAGAAGCATTAATAGAAGCATTAATAGAAGCATTAATGAAGCATTAATAGAACTTTATTGAGGCCATGGCCCATGCCTGTACGCCCATTTTCATAGAATACATAGGACATTACGTAACAGACAACAGAAGTTCAGAACATTCCAATGCACCAATTCTCTGTTGCACTTAACCCTCAACAATCACTACTGCTGTCACCTGCCCAGTTGTACCATCATCAGTGTACCTATAATTGCCGCACATTGCTGCTTACTCATTGTCCCACTTGAACTTTTTCTTGAATCTTAGTGGCGTGTACAAATCTTGCCACCACATGAAGGCGTGGCGCATCCTGTTTCCAATTGACTACACGCAAAACTGACTCCACGTTTGCTCCACGCTGTATCCAATGTGCCAATATTGCTCTAGCATGTTGAAATTTTGGATCGTGGAACAACAAATGGGTTACTGTGCTTACACTACTACAATCGCACATAGCTGAGAGACTTCAGACAAGCTGGTGCCTGTGCGACGGCAGTAGTGTGTGCCCCATTCTAAGACGAGATAAGGAACGCACCATCCAATAAGCCAGGTTGTGAAGACTGCGATTACAGGAGCAGTGTGGGTTGATCTCAAAAAGCACACGATCACTAGTGACCGCAGCCAACTCCCTCCTGCAAGACCGTTGAGTCCTGGAACGAAAAGTTGTTCTGTATACGATGCCACTGAACGAACCGAGGAGACACTGCCAGCAGCATCACTTACCGCTGCTCTGGCAATGCCATCGGCACACTCATTTCCACTCTCTTCTCTATGGGACTTTACCCATTCTAGTGTTGGTGTAGAAACTTGCGAGGCACTCCATATTTCCAACATACTGTGAAAACCATGGGGTCATACATACGCAGAGCCATAAGAGAATTCTGAATAGTTGACAAACAGGACTTCGAGTCCGTAACAACAATGAACTCTGGTAGCTGCATGTCTATTGCAACATCCAGAGCCACCGAAATTGCAGCCAATTCGCATATCTAGCTGGATGACACGTCCCGAAGAGAACACTTTACCTCTATTTAAAATCTGGCACGTAAATTTAAATACCACCTATACCGTTATCCGGGAAAAACAAGCATCGCAGTATACCCGACATCCTGTCGGACTGCTCAACGCAAATACTCTCAAAAGGGACGGGCACTAAACCCACGGACAATGTGGACAAATGTGAACTACCTCAATGACATGATGAGACTTCATTTTAGAGAGCAAAGTCGAAGCCTTTCCTCCCACTCCCAAAATTTGGCACTCCTCATCGCACGGTAACAAGTAATCTCCTCATATTCACGCAACAGGGTCTCGTTCTCTCCGACTGATGTTACCCAAACAAAGGGCTACCAGTAACTCGTCAGCCCTGAGGTGCACATGTGGTTCCTCTGCTTCCGTCCATAGCGCACTGACAGTGGTAGAGACAAGACACCCTGTCGCCACTCTCAAACAATCGTTAACAGATATTTGCAAACTGTGAAGATGACGACGTTCAGTAGCCAAAAAAGGTAGGTCATAATAGCGTGTAATGTGAACGCGGTAAGCTCCCTTCAATACTCCTCTGTGGATATCACGGTTGTGTACAAGTGCCTTGAGAATGGGCAACCGACCATCCACTTTCTCCCTCAAAGACCTAACATTTTCTGCACGAAAGTCAGAAGGTATTTCTGACTTCACACCAAGGTATTTCGTTTTCTGAACTGCGTTCACAAACACTCCAGCCACAGTGATGATAAACGGGGAAGACTGAATAGCCATGGAGTGAGAAAACCAAACTAGCTCCGTTTTTGCCGAAGCCAGGGGCAGACCTCGTTCGAAGAGATGTACACAGCCAGCTAAAGTGCCTGTTGCGCTAGGCAAGCTAAGACACCTGTATCTGAGCCTACAGACAATGTTTGCATGTAACCCCATCTCAACAAGCACGTCGTTGATTGCTTTAGCAAACAGAACCGGGCTCAGACACTTCCCTGAGGCAAGCCACGGTCAGTGGTGGCTTGCCTCGACCAACATCTAATTACTCTAGCAACGAATACTCTTGCTCCAGTACAGAAAACCAACTAGGTATGTCAAAGTATCACGAATTAGAAAAGAAAAACGAACTCGTGTGATGTTTAAGGTGAAGTTTAACTGATCCGAAATCAAAACACATAAACTTGCCTGTATGGTTTCCTATACCACAGTGTTCCTGTACTGTTTTCTCCACGTGAAACCTTACTCCTGTTTTCAACCATTAGACACGTAAATGAAATTAAAACCACATCCCAACTTTCAAAATTATTGTAAGATTTATATAATGCTACACTCGTAAACTTTCGGGGCTAAATTGTTTAGCATTATTCAAGTCAGGTCGTCTCCATCCCATTCATCCCATTGATACATACACCAACCACTTTTCAAGATTTCATATTCAAGACTTAAGAACTGGTATTTCATTTTTATTTTCAACGACATTTTCAGGTTTTCAAGGAGTCGCACGAACCCTGAATTACTTATTCTGTAGGTCTAAGCACACCAAGACTATAGTTTTGACGATTTTTCAGCGATGTCGTCAGCGATGTCGTTTAGCCAAGTAGAATGAACCAATCTGACCTATCGTGCTCTAAAGTAAAAACTAAAAAAACATGCATATACAGCAGTAAGGTTTCACGTGGAGTAAACAGTACAGGAACACTGTGGTATAGGAAACCTTACAGGAAAGTTTATTTGTGTTCCTTTGCTGGTTTGACTTCGGATCAGTTAAAGCTTACGTTAAACATCAAACGAGTTCGTTTTTGTTTTCTAATTATATGTATGATGCGTTATATTTTTGTATGATTTGTACTTATCGCTTTCCTTTAATTTCGTCTCAACATAGACGTCGGAGTGCTACAAATGAAATATGGAATTAAGCAACGCCACTCTTAGAAGTGTGGTGATCCTTAGAACTACCTTAAATACGATGGGAATACCAAAGTTACCGTATGTCTGACCTGGACTAGTTTTCAAGCCAGAAGCAACACAAAGTTTCATACGGGCAGATAATTCGTGAAATGTAAGGCGTTTCGAGGCCAGTGACGTTCCAGTAACAAAATAATTTCGACCAAGGTGGAATATTTGAAATTGTGATTTGGACAAGAAGGTAATTTTAGATATACGATTTGGAGTATATTGTTCTCTACGCTAAGCTTCGCTCACCATTACCTGGTCGAGGTACACTACACAAACATTATAAAGGTTTTTGAGTTTTCAAAGGCTCTCCAGCGATAGACCGAGTTCAATGGTGGGGCATGCGCAGGCCTCACTTCCGGAAACATAGTATCCTGACGCTTCCTGTTGGGTTTGTTGTACAGCAAATATAAAATCTACATATATAATAGGCTTGGGTGGCACTGAGCAAATACATCATATGTGTATGTGTGTGTGTGTTACTGAAGTTCAAACGAGGGGAAAGGGATGACCAGGGAGGTGGCTCAATCTGACCATGCAGTGGGAGAATGTAGAGGAGGGAGGCAGGAGGATGCAGGGGGAGGGGGGGGGGTGTTACGCCGGGGCACAACTAGTTCTCTTTATTTCTTTTCTTGTTTGTCTTCATTCTGTTGATAGTCAAGTTTGCTGTGCACTTTATACGTTGATGTTGCTCTTCGCTGTCCCTTCGTCTGCACTGGAGTGTTTGCTTTGATTCGTTGCTGAGATGATATTGTTTTTCAAGTGACTTGCTTCTTGCTCTGTAACTACCGCAGACTGCCTTCTGATTGCGTCCCATGGGTCGGCGGCAGGATAGGGACGAGTAGCGCAGAATGGGATTAAAGGGACACCCGGCCTGCCTTATAACATTTCGCTTGCCTTATCATAGCTACGCGCAGATCGTCATCCGCGCATTTATGAGATCCAAGGTCGGCTGGGGTGGTATTGCGTTCCTCGCAGAGAGGATCGTAACTGCTGTCTCGGTTGGCTTTGGGAATAGTACACGAAAAAGCATCAAGTTAAAGATTGTGTCGTCACAAACCGGAATGATTCGCATATTTTAAAATCATAATTTATAATTTTCTAGGCTAGTGTCTTATAATTTTGCTTCGGCGATCTATTGGAATAATTAATTTTAAATTTTACCGCATTAGTCTTTTAGATTTTTGATCTCATGGTAATTATTAGGAAATTAGCACATGTACACACAGAGAGGAAACGTCATAGAAGACGGCGAAAATTGGCTTTGTGGTCGTGAAGACAAGAAATAAAAGTCAGCCCCTGACTGGCTATGAAAGAACCACGGTAGACATCCAGCAAACAGTAAAATTTTCAGCAGTTTATTCCTGTCTTGATCACTACACACTTTCTCTGAAAAATTAATAAACACAAAAAACATAAAAACAAAAGCTGCACCAAACGTGGCAGTCATCACGTCTCCATCTTGAGAAACGATATTTAGTAAACGCCATGATTATCGTAAGTGCGCAATGCATCATATACTTACGGGTCGTTCGCAAATAAAGTTTCATTATATTCAACCGAAAATCTCCTAGACGCCGCATTTAAAAAAGGATTTTTAGTAGGGAAAGACTAACGGTAAGTAAATAGACCTTTGGGGACGTACTTGATGTGGAGGATTGAGAAAAATGGCGCTGGGAGGTATATCCCTTTAAAGCTTCGTGCTTCGTTTGAGGCCAGAGCTTTTATCTCTATCGGGCCTGCAATCGACGCACCTCCACTTGAATGAACCAGAGAGAAAGGGCAAATCTATTCAGCATAAGACTCGGAATTTGGAATAGGATGCACGTAAAATACTCACAGGAAGAAGAATATCTTCCACATGCACATTTTAGTCTTCTGTACAGCCTAAATGGCTGCGGGAACTATTGCAATAGGGAGTACTAACTCTTACAGGTGCAACGGTCGCAACGTAACTCCACAGAAGTGAAGTTACTAGCGCTCACTGCTTGACAAGGACCGCAGAAGGACTGACAATAATGGCGCTGGCAATCGTAGCTTAAGCCGGCCCACAGTGGATTTCAAAGATGTCGGCAAATACACATTGCGCTGTCGCAAACTGCCAAAACAATTCGTACGGTGGATTAATGGGACACACAACAACTTTTTTCTACACACACAAAACTTTGCTGAAACCAGAACAAGATGATCACTGGTACGGGCGCAAGTTTACCATATATATCGTCCTAGGTTGTAGTGTGTCTTATCCGGTGTTGGAACGCTGAAGTTCAAGTTTCATGAAATTTTGTGTGTGTAGGAAAAAAAAATAGGTGTTTGTCCCAACGAGCCACCGTAGTAACATCACCAGTTTCTTTCCGTGTCCTCGTGATATAACGCTTGCCGAGTGTTGCTTTCATACGAATATGCTCCTCCCATAACGAAGTGATTATATTGCTCTAAGATTGCAATGACTTTGTTCGTCCATTCATCGCCTTTTTCAACTTCAGAACGATAGAGACAAACGGTTGTCACCACTACATTCAGAGACCAAACATTAGTTAAAAATACGGCAAATTAAAAGATTGTCGCTTCCTTAATATCTAACCAGCTCTCTCGTTGTAACTCAATGAAATAATAACTTTTGATTGTCGCATTTAAACATACGCAGGAAGACAGGGAACGGTAAAAAAAAAAAAAAAGATTTCGTTAACGACACACATTTGCTTCGCGTATAGTCTCGCGTCGCATGGGTGAATAATGGACTAAAAGCTGAAAATTAGGCCTTAAATCACGTTGCCGCGGCAAGTTAAGTCTCTGCACCGAGTTGCATAATGAATAAGATTTCTCTCGAACCCAATCATGTGTTTGCTGTTACTTATGAAATTAAAACGGCAGTTTAAAATTAGGCCTAAAAGCTGACAATTACATCTAATTCAAAAACTAGGCGTAAAAGCTAACACGTTTTTAACCGGCAAATTGTGATGGTTACTACTTGCTATTAATTAATTAATTAATTAAAAGTATAACAACGTAAATATTATATGTACAAATTCTAACGTATGCCCAGCGCTCTAAATGTTAAAATTGATTTGTTAATAAACTGACAGAGTAATTCTCGTGACATACTCTAATTAAATACCCCTCCTGCGCATGTAGTTATCGATCTTTTTTGGAACACTCAAGTTTTTGCTACCGTAAACTCGTTCCTGCATGTGTTGGCAATAAGATCCATCACCTTCGGCTCGAGATCTGAATAATTAGCCAACACAAGCACTCACGAGTTTAATGGAAGTAAAAACTTTCGTCAAGATTAGTTATGAAATATATATGGAAGCATCCTTGCTTTCGTTTTTCAAAAAATTATCGAAAGACTACCCTTGCAATCGGGATACTACCAATGAAAAGACACCGACGTACGGTGAGAATTTTCGTTTTCACTAAATGAGAACCATGATTGGATTACACTGGGAAGACCCCGGCTGATCGAAACCGAAACCGACAGCGGACCTCCTCCTTCAGTAATTATACAGAACGAAGCTTTTCTCAATGAGCGCGGACAAATAAACCACAGATCTGTACAGTATACCTCACTTAGAGGATGCTGTTTTGTTTTATGCCCTTATTAGGGAAATGACGTCAGCTTCGTTAATCGTCGGGTTTTTACGGAAACACCACAAAGCTGTTTCTCAGTTAAGATTCGTTTAATTTGGCGTATCAACAACATGAAAATGACGTTAGGCCTAATACGAAATGCCAATGCCGAAGCGAACGAAATTACAGTTTGGTTAATGAAATACGATGGTGGATGGCGTTAGCTTCGTTAATCGTCCGGTTTTTTCGGCATCACGAAGCTGCTTATACGTTTCATTTGGCGTATCAACAACATAAAAATGAGGTTAGGCCTAATGCGAAATGCCAATGCCGTAGCGAACGAAATTACAGGTTGATTGATGAAATGCCATGGTGGATGGTAACGCTACGCCAGATAAGAGTTAAACATAGTCAACAAAACATAAAAATTAAACATTAAAAACAAATAAACACCGTAAATCAAAATTACTTCGCATGTCGAAATCGAGATCGTAAATCGAAATCGAATCCCTAACACGAAATTCCTTCAGAAAATCGTTTAGGGAAAAGAAAAAAAATTTCTCAACCGAATTCCACTCGTGCTTGTATTAAATGTACAATATGGGTGTTTTAGCACTCAATTCCTTTCCAACATGTTTCCCTCGACCTTCGGTCTCGGGAAATTAAAACTGGAAAGGAGTTTCGTGTTAACACACCCAATTTGTCGATTTAATACAAGCACTCGCCGTATTTTATAACTGAGTATATCCCGCTTGCTATCATGGTGGAAGGTAGAGGTGCGGGGTATAATCGACCTAGTGTGGTATGATCACCCACGCACAGTACCTGCGCACAGTACCTTTTCGTTGTGCGCTTGCACAACTTACCGAGCTAAGCTTAAAACAGACGTCAGGTGCTAGTTAATGGT
The DNA here is from genome assembly GCA_023313725.1 of Lithobius niger. Classification (NCBI taxonomy): domain Eukaryota; kingdom Metazoa; phylum Arthropoda; class Chilopoda; order Lithobiomorpha; family Lithobiidae; genus Lithobius; species Lithobius niger. Next base: position 11,911 of record JAHWFP010200841.1, on the reverse strand, counting down.
TTAATAAATACAGATGCATACCTATTTACGTTGCCTTTTGGACTTATATGTCAGACTGCCTCAGCGGGGAATTGAACCCGGGACCTTTGAAATCAAAGGCTAAGATCCTACCGCTGAGCCATACTGACACGGCCAAAATTGGCCTTTGATTTCAAATGTCCCGGGTTCGATTCCCCGCCGAGGTAGTCTAACATAAAAGTCCAAAAGGCAACGTAAATAGGTTTGCATCCGTATTTATTAAACCAATCTCGAGCCCATTGGCTTTCCGTCCTGTATTAGTTAATGGTTGCGGCTTTTGACGCATATATATCAGCTAGAAATCTCGACGTATTTGTTACGATTTTCATATTTTAACATCACACTTTATAATTTTTTAGGCTAGTATATTAAATTTTTTCTTCGGCGATCTATTGGCATAAATAATATTAATTTTTACCGTATTAGTCTTTTAGTTTTTCGATTCCATGGTAATTATTAGCAAACGATTAAAAATTAGTACAGGAACACACACGCGCCATCACTCGGCGGATTTCAGCAATGCGTAGTTGATGCGGCGTGTTTAGAGGGAGAAAGTCGCCGACACATCATCGTCTGTAACTTCTTGTTGGAGACAAATAATTTTATGAACTGATAAACTGGTAAGCTAATAAAACGTAGGATTACGTTATAAATATTAATAATAACACAAAGAATGTTTAGTTTTTTTCTTTTTATTTATTTTGAATTGGGATATACTCCAATAAAACAGCCCTCTAGCTTTTGTGGATAATACGGCTAAAAATGTTTTCGCACTCAGCCTGTAACCAGACTAGAACTAACTCGTGCTAATTAATTTGAAATTATACCCCTCGCGCTACGCGGTCGGGATATAACTGCAAAATAATTAGCATTCGTTAGTTTTAATGTCAGGTTACAGGCTTCGTGCTATAACAGTAGCCGTATTATCCACAAAAGCTCTAGGGTTATTACTACTGAGTATATCTCGCTTGCTATCATGGTGGAAGGTAGGAGCGGGGTATAATCGACCTAGTGTGGTGTAATCTTTTACCTGATTATACACTGGGCTATAAGCGAGGTGATTATACCCGAGTACCTTTTTGTTGTGCGCATGTGCAACTTACCGAGCTAAGCTTAAAACAGACGCCAACTGCCAGTTAACGACTGCGGCTTTGACACGTATATACACCAGCTAGAAAACTCGACATTGCGGTTTTCGTATTTTAACATCACACTTTATAATTTTTTAGGCTAGTATGTTATAATCTTTCTTCAGCAATTTATTGGCAAAAATAAATTTAATTTTGACCGTATTAGTCTTTTAGTTTTTCGAACCCATGGTAATTATTAGCAAACGATTAAAAATTAGTACAGGAACACACACAGCGCCATCTCTCGAAGGATTTCAGCAATGCGTATTTGATGCGGCGTGTTTAAAGGGAGAAAGTCGCCGACGCAGCAACGACTATAACTTCTCGTTGGAGACAAATAATTTTATGAACTGATAAAGTGGTAAGCTAAGAAAACGTAGCATTACGTTATAAATATTAATAATAGCACAAAGAATGTTTAGTCCTTTTGGTATTATTTATTTTGAATTGGGATATACTCCAATAAAACAGCCCTCTAGCTTTTGTTGATAATGCGGCTAAAAATGTTTTCGCACTCAGCCTGCAACCAGACTAAAACTAACTCATGCTAATTAATTTGAAATTATACCAAATTTGATATAATTGCAAAATAATTAGCATTCGTTAGTTTTAATGCCAGGTTACAGGCTTCGTGCGAAAACAGTAGCCGTATTATCCACAAAAGCTCTAGGGCTATTACTACCACACCGGACCTTTCTGCTTCAGTAATTATACAGATCGAAGCTTTACTCGTCACTGATTGGTCAACCATAAACATACAGCCAATCTTGACAATATATTCCACTTAGAGCAAGATGTTTGCTTGCATCGAGTTGTGCCCATGTTACGGGAATGACGTCTGCCTCGTTCATCTTAGGACGTTTACGAAAATGCGAGGCGGCTTCTTGTCAGGATTCAGTACAGTTTTGGCCATGTTGGGGCAATGATGCCATTTTCGGGAATCGTCGGACTTTTACGGAAACACGAAGATGCTTCTCGTCAGAATACGTTTAACTTGGTGAATCAGTGGCATAAAAATGAGGTTTAGGCTTAGGCTTACTAAACGCGCAATACCAACGCCGAAGCAAACGAAATTACAGGTCGGATGATGAAATGCGATCGGGGCTAGTATCTATGCGCCAAACAGCGGAAAACGTCATAAATTCTAAACATTGTAAAAACTGACAACATCGTTAACACCGACTACAGAACATCGAGGGTAGGGGGGAGGGGGTAGTATACTAAAAATTTATGTTAAACATTGACTGTGAATAATTCGGGAAATTAAATCATGAAAGGAGTTTCGTGCTAAAACGCATACTAATTATCGATTTCAAGCACTCGCAGTATTATGACTGATAATATTTTTAAGATTGCGCCGAAATGTACTTCAAGGTGGTAAAGAGTTGGAGGGGAAGGAAGGAATTAGGAATCGGAGGCAAATATACCAAGCAGGTTGCAGGCCACAACAAATACCATAACTGCTGAAGGCTCCTGGTAGTTCCCTCACCCTATACCCTGATTGGCAGATCAGACAGGGACTTACAGTAGCTAGGGTTCCCTAGTTATTTACCGATCAAACCTGCAGTCAGACAGCTAACTGAGCACTGATATCGCTGAGCCACTACGACCATCATGAGTCATTGACCACCATAAACAACATGAGTCATTGAAGTGATGATAAACCAGCCAGCAAGGTATATTTGCTCACTACATTATACTTGGTTAATCCTAAATTCGCCGGTTGCTTCTTGTCTTCAGTAGAAGATGTGACTTTTGAGTTGTCTATACCAATTGACAGTATCGACAATGCGGACGGAGATCATCTCCTCATGGCTCACGACACAAGCATGATGCCCGTCACGATAGCAGTTTATTTTCGATTCGACAATCCCGTCCTGGACGCCATGTTGGATTTCGAATTTTCGCTGCGAGATGCTACGTTTTCTATCGTTTGATCACTGGTAGAATTTTTGCGAGATTAGGCAAATGTTGGAAATCGCGAGAAATGACGACAATGTTGTAGCAATGTTTAAGTTATGGTTGTCCTTTTTTTTATCATCCTTGTTGTTATTTATAGTACATTTGATTGTTTACGTACTGTCGCGTTTCTTTGGCAGAAACTCGAAAACAAATAACGATAGACTAACAAATAGCGGAGCGAGTAGCTCTTGTAGCATAAATGTGCCTTAACTGGAAAAAAAAACTAATCGAACAATTAATCTCTCCGCTTTATGTGAACACTATTCTGCCGCGCAAAAGCCCAACCCGGTAAAATAAATCTCTTTCTGTTAATATTCAACAAATCATCATTGTTCAGGAACTTAATGGCGTGCGACACGAGTTACATGGTGTCTAAACACGGAACGGCATAAATCTGATTAATCTGCCCTGCTCGGGATATAGCGTTTAAATTTGGCCCAATTTGCCTCTCTCTCTATTTAAACTGCACTTAGGTCATTATTTACCGAAGGGACCAGAGTGTCTGGAAGATAAACAAGATGGCTAGCTCGCTCGCTCACCATTTCGAGAGATATATGGAATAGTCGGATCGTTCGCAATACATACACTCGAGCTGCGAATAATTACGTGTCACGGTGTTGGCCAGGGATGCTTTGCTTTGACCGCTATCTTCTCCTTTCTCGATCGTTATCAGTTTGAGAGTGTGTATTGCCATTTACAATGACCATTTGGCCTGTTTGCCCTTCTCGGCTCTAATGAGATGAGTAGCCGAGAACCGCAAAAGAAGAAAGTCGCAATTACTGGAAACTGGCGCCAGCGACGTTGACGACGCCACTCTGATAAAGCCAACCGAAATGTTTATCTTCGCACGTGTGGTTTGCAGAGAAAAGAATAGGAGCTGCGGCATTTGAATAATGGCATGCCGTTTCTAGCGTTAAAAGGAAATGAACCTCCAAGCAGCGAGCAAAGAAGGGGAAAAGACCCTCCGGCACTCCTACACACACACACACACAACGTCGGTTGGCTGGTCGGCAAAGTGCAAACGAGCAAGCGACAGCAGCAAGGAACGGGGCCACCCGCATAATTGTCCGAACTTGACAATGCGGCAAGATCTATTTGGAGACGGAGTGCCTTCCAGCTGTAATTGTATATCTTCATTCTTATTACTGCAAACACGCCCGCCAAGTTCGGAATGGAGAGTTGAGACTTTCTCGTTTCACAATGCATCAAGTAGTTTGCAAAGTAGTGTGCTACATTTCTTTACAGTGTTGTGTTGCTTTAAGGAGTTACGAGTTTGGTTTGTTAGTAGTTGTAACAAAACTGCAACCGAAAACTTCGTCTGCTTACACGTTGTGTGAGAACGGCGCACAGGGAACTGCCCATGCACTATACAACGGTGCGTCAGAACAAAAAAAAAATAATCGGTTGCTGCGGGTAGAAGCTGGCTTCCCTGAGAGTCACACCAAACACTATCTGGCAAGACCTCTCGATATATAGCACGACATTCACTGACCCTGGAAATATTCAATATCTTCACTAAATTTTCTGACAGACCTCTTGACATCTGGCATGACATCCATTGACAAACAGTGGCTGTCCTGAGAGTCTGGCGCTTGATTGCCTAATGGTTAGCACGACCATCTCATGTACCACAGGTCTCGGTTCGATCCTCACCTAAGCACCCCAGGAATTTTTGGGAAGAGTACGGCCCTGTGATGCCTCGTACTCATGTCGATTGCGGCATGTAAAAAATCCTAGGAATTTCTGATTGAAATTGCGTAGCAAAATTGTCCCTCTTTCCTTCTGGCGCCATGGCTTCAGCTGAGAGTGCGTCAAACCTACAGCAACCACGCGCCACGGCTGTTTACCGTGACGCACGCATCACGTGATTCGGCTTGTCCAGTCAGATGGCCGTAGAGCCGCTATTCTCGTTCGTCAGTGGCTGACTCATGATGCCATCACGACAAACAGCCGTGGCTCGTGGTATGCAGCCACCCTGCGTCATTCAGTAGATAGGCCTACACTAAAGTATCTGGCCAGATCTCCTGACATATAGCACGGTATCCATTGAAAAGTAGTGGCAGCATTCAAAACAAATATTTTATTTCTACGCCGTGAATTAAACGTTCTTCAAGGAAAAGTTGTGATGTGCGCGTTTTTCATCACGTTTTATGCCTCAAGTCTTAATTGCACTTTAATTTCCGAATAACTTCCATTAGAGCGGTGATTAGCACTACACACGATCTGATCTTAGATCAATTTTGATCTTTGAAAGTCAGTATCTCCGGAATGCCTTGTCCAATTTTATTGCCTTTTCGAACTTAATCAACAAATAAAGCATTGAATGCAAAAAAAAATTCAGATGAATCGGAAAACGGGTTAAGATGTTATCGTGAGGACATTGCTGATGACAGACAGTCAGCCAACATAGGATGAATATAGTGCCTGTGCATTGCTCCTCATTGCACATCACCATTAAAAATAGAATATTCTAAGTATATTAAACCACTTCTAAGTTAAAAGACAATAAGTCATTTTCAACGGATAAGATTGTCAGCATTAGACGTCTAGCCACAAATTGTTTTCTTCCTATGTCCCTATATACGTTTCGAATCATTGCATCATCACTGAGAGAGTCTGAATAATTTCGAAGCTTGGTTGAAGTGGTCAGCCGCTATGGTATATTGCACGATTACAATGCAGACTACGTAAGCATTGTAAGCCAGCCACCCCTCTTTCCACCACGTGTGTCTGGTGGCATCTTGTTGAACTAACTAACTATCCACTAACTATCCACGCACACGACGCATGTATGCTATGCGTTTCTTATTTTAACCTTACTACTGATGATATAAAAAAATGTATAAACTGGTATAATACTAAACAAAATTATTAAAATTAATTTTTAAAGAACTTTAAAAGTTTAGAGATTTGAATTTGATATGTGGCTTATAAATATTAGCTGAAGCCTGTGCTGTATGGAATGTTGTTGGATGCACCATTGGAAGAAAAAAGCACCGTCGGGCATGTCCATCATTTGTACGTCCACGCGGAAATTAAGTTTCTTTGAAAACCTATTGACGCATATTTCAGGCTTCGCACTTCACACTGGTTCGATTTCGTGTTTCCAGGCAACATGGGCAGACGTAAACTGGGAATTATAGGCACGCATTGTGCCGTGAGGCTTGTTTTTTTTTTTATCAGTTTATTTACGTTCACTCTGCCTTTGAACAAACATGATTGATCAAAACATGAAAATGACAGACAGCGGATGCTCTGCAACAGTTGGGGCTTTGTCTGAGGTCACGAAGTCAGAATTTAAAAATTCCAGTCAATAAGATTTTATTTTTTCTGGTTATGCTTAATCAAAGCATATGACTTGGGGATAACGTTCGTGCCACTTTGATGCCTGACCTTTTCCAAATCTTCAGTTTTGTATGGGCTAAGTTTCGTGAGGTAATGTTTTTCTTGCGTTTTGTGTAGAGTGGCTTGTCTCGGATTTCTTGAGCACCGACCTCATAATAAATAGGCCTCAAAGGTGGCACAAATTGGCCCCTCAAGTTTTCAATCGTTAATGGACTGGAATTTTAAATCTTCTGAATTTTAACAATGACTAAACGAACCACACGGGATAACTAACAATTTTTTTTAAATTGCCTAATGCAAGTAGGACGGTGAAATTATTTCGAAACCATGATGTTTATTTCTTCCTTGAAAGTGTGGCTGCGAACCAGTATATTTAATCTGAAGTTTAATAAGCTAAACATCTTGTGGAGAGTTGCGACTGTAGTTTGTTTAAAGTAAAAAAAATAAAGTGATTCGCATGGTGTGTTTTACAGTGAGATGTTGACTGAACATTTTTTTTTACAACTACTGATGAGCAGTCAGGCTTCAGGCATAATTTTGTACCGATTAACGTAATGAGTGTGAGGCAGCATTAGAAGAAATGGCAGTAATGCTAATTTGTATTCATGCTTTAGTGCAGAATGTGTTTACCAATTCATTAACCGAATTTGTCAGGTGAACTGAAACATTGTTCCATTTAAATATTGTTTAAATTTCGACCAGTTGAGATTTGAACTAAAAGTAAACCCTGTAAATAGGAAGGGGTACCCACAGAAAAAGTCGTGTTAAGTTCTAAGCTGTAAGCAGTAAGGAAACCTTGTAATAGTAACGTTGTTTGGAGTTGTTGTAAATACTGTAGTTGAGTAAGTCTTAAAAAGTAGATTTGTGGAAAGCAAGGTATACAGAAAGCAATTAGAGCATGTTGATAGTTGTGTTCATATTTTTATCAGTGATGTTTTGTGAAATCTAGGTGAACAGAACGAATGGTGACAAGGTCAAGATATTGTTTTAACTTTAGGCGATATAATGTTGATGTCGCCTTTTGTGGAGGTCTTTACCTTCAGGTTTCTCATTTGATTGTTCTCTTCAACAGTTGTTGTTTAGCAGTTCATTTTTTGGCCGATTTCGAATTGAAAAAAACCCGTTGTACCTTTGTGAATTGTAAATCACCTGTGTACCTGCCTTAAAGAGGAGGTGAGTTGTAACGATGCTCCGCCACCAGGGTGGCGCTACTGCAGGGAGCTCTGGCGTTTGTGCCCGAATACTGTGTAGTTGGTAGATGTCAGGAAGAGTGGATGGATGTATGCTATAGCTTTTTGTGCGTGCAAGTGCTCGATTAAACCATATTTTGGCCTCAAATGGTTTAACACCAAAAGCTGGCTTGAGGTGAGCAACGTTATCATTTTAAGATGAAATGTAGGATCGATTCTCGTTTAAGGTAAAATTATTTTTATTTCTTTAGAAACTAGCTAGCTATAAAGAAATTATCTGTTTATTTTATTATTGATGTCTGTAAGTAGTTGTTTTAAATTTTTGCTTGAAAGAAAAAAACACAAGCCATTACCTGAAGTTCTTTTCTCTTAATTTTCTAAAGGCAGAATTGTAGACCGGTTGGAAACACTTTCAAAAGCACTCGATCATTTTTCAAGCGTCAAGTTTTATATATAGAAATTTTTTTCTATAAGATTATAACTGCAGTTACCTGAAATGTTAAATTCAAAATAGATTCTTATTTCATGCTTTCAATATTCAATATGCTACCAAATTTCGCATGCTATCCACAGCAAGGCCATAAAGAGAATAGGCTGTAGCAAGTTCAATTTGAGACATCACGCAGTAGCAAGGGAAAAGAAACTGCAGCCAGCATCTTCTTTTTCTGCTATTGGACTATTGAAAAAGCACAAACACGCGTCAAAAGTAAGCCACTGCTCAAAAAATAATTCCACGTTTTAGTAACATTACGAGGCAGAAATACGTTAAACGGGACGGAAAGCCAATGGGCTCGAAATTGGTTAACTAAATACGGATGCAAACCTATTTACGTTGTCTTTTGGACTTATATGTCAGACTGCCTGAGCGGGGAATCGAACCCACGACCTTTGAAACCATAGGTCGATGTCCTACTGCTGAGCCAGTCTGGCCAAGCCGTGTCAGTCTGGCTCAGCAGTAGGACCTCGACCTATGGTTTCAAAGGTCGTGGGTTCGATTCCCCGCTCAGGCAGTCTGACATATAAGTCCAAAAGGCAACATAAATAGGTTTGTATCCGTATTTAGTTAAGAAATACGTTAATATCGACAATGTAATTGTCATAGGAGTGTAAATAATTATAAGAAATTGACCTTTTGCATTGATGGTTATGGAAAGTAGGAAAATGACGGAAGGATATTACGCCGTCGCACGTGCAAACCGGTTTCATTCTAATTGTGGATTATCCTCTAGTTCTAGAGCGTCCAACTATAGTAAACTGACGGTCCAAAGTCCAGAGGCATTGTCTTTCTTTCTAAGATTAGTGTATCTTGTTTTCTCACAAGGTCAGCCTCTGCAATGGTCTGCATCGTTCACAATTTTTAAAGTTACCTTTCTAAGTTAGTCATTTTTAAGTTATCACTAAATTGTATGAAATTATTATTTTTTTCTTTGGGGTGGGGGTGGGTGCTGTAACTAACAGCTTCGGCCGACGTCCAGCAAAAACAGGTGAATTACCCGCGAATAGGCGCTTTCAGCATTCATATTGTATAACCAAGTTCATACTATTTTGCTTACTGGTCAGACTGGATGACTTTATAGAAAAAGTTTTCATTTTGTAGAACGAATTCGTTCGAAAATTAGCAGAGTGACTTTCGACCTGGAAAGGGCATAAGCCAGTGTTAATACTCGCAATAATTTCTTGTTCCATTTTTTCGGCGTCCCCTTTGGTTTAGGGGCTCCGCCTGCTCTACAACGATCCTCTTCACATGACTGACTGCTCGATTAAATAAAAATCCACAAATCACTCTATTTGCTTTTGGCTTCTTTCCGACATATATGTTATTGATTGCATTTACTCCGTAAAATTTCCTTTTCCCCACCATGCATCAATTTGAAGCAAAACTTATTTCCATGTTATAAGTTTTTTTTATTTGCTTTTTTTTTTGTTAACCAAGCTCGAACAAGTTTGCTAAAAAAGGAGCCTGTGAATGGTGCAAAAACTGCAAATGCTTCTTTTTCCATTAGTCGAGAACGTTACCGCTCCCTTCTTTTATTTATTTTTTTTAGTACTCATATTTTTTTTCTGTGGCTCTTTTTTGTGAGGAGCGGCGCCGCCGGGGGACGTTGAGATGGAAACTTAGTTGACTAAGAAAGAAACAGTCCATTTCGCAGATATTAGAGGTTACAGTCAAATAACTCAGTGGTTGATCTCAACAGCAAACTGCCAGAAACTTGACTGCAGAGCAAAAGAAAGAATGCGAATACGTGAATATTTTAGAGTATGACGTGATCAAAGGCGTTATGACAACGCAAAGAAGAAACTGGAGGCAAAACAGATTTCTTTCGTAAGCGAGGTGTGCGTCTCCAAAAAACCAATAATTCTGCCACTATGTTCAGCAAATGCAGTAGAAAGTATCGTCATAAAATCTGAAATGGAAATCAGCCAATCAGCCAACAAATAACCAAATAGTCATCAGTTATGTTTGTTTTTAATAACAATCAATATTCATAAATGTCGTGATCTGTAGGGATTACAAAGAGGAATTAGGATTTCTTTACTTGGGAGCAATAACCACAAAGAGTAAATCTATATAACAAAGATCGTAGTTTTTGTTTGTTTGTGTGTGTATCCGCAGTGGGAATCTCGATAATCATTATTGTATTGAAGTGTCCGTAGTGAGAGAATCTCGGAGGCTTGGGCTACTGCGCGGTGGGCGACGACGTGCTAACGGTGGTGCTTATTTTGTAAGGAACTACAACAATAATCGGCAGGTGTAGTGACGTCACAGAAGTTTCGTGCAAATGGGAAATCGCAAAGATGCTGCATAAAATCGGATATGGGGGGGGGGAGAGGGCTGCCCTAGGTGCCACAGTATTTTCATGCAAACGGGAAATAACAACAATGTTCCATAAAAACGGCCGTAAAAGGGGAGGGGGGGGGGCTACTCTAGTATTTTTCAATAAATAAAGCCAAAAAAAATCAGGTTTTTAGCGCCATACTTTACGGGGAACGTCGCCGATGCCACCACAAGTACCCTCCGAATTTATTGCGCGCTCATTTATGCCACCGTTTCGGAAAAAAATTGATATTCGCCGCCATCAAAAAATACTTTATCGGCGCACACCTCTAGTTGATTAATGAAGTAAATTCGTAAATGGAGAAAAGGCCTAACATCTAATCAAGTTTGTCATCCTATAAAAGAGTAAAGTTTAATAAATCACATACCTTCGCCAGTATACTATGTGTACAAAAAAAAAAAAAAAACTGTGTAGGGATTCCCACCAAGTTTCTTCACCGTGTTTAAAGTGATTGTGTTAGACGGTAAAGATTACTCCAACGAATAATAGGCCAAAGGTGGAAAGAAAAATATGAATAACTTGGTGTGCAAATTATTTCTCTTAACGGTTGTTTCATTTAACGCTTGTTTCCTAATAAAGTTTGAAATTGTAATTGGGTGAAGGAAGTGGGCATTTGATATCACACCATTGCAAACGGTGATAAAACTTGGCACTTATAAATACTATAATTACCACTACTCAAATCATTGGTAGTATTATTTTTTAATTGTGCATAAATTTAGTTTTTTTTTTTTTTTTTTGGTCTTCTTGCGAATTGTATTGCGTACTCTGATTGTATAATTGTTAAGCATAAGGATTTAAAAAATACTGTACATATGTTTGGTTTTATGTTCAAATGCGCGTAAATGTACTATTTGTGGTTTGACATGTTAGCACATACAAATTCCTTGGAATTTCGTACTATTTTTACCAAACAAAAATTTATTACTAAAAAATTATTAATATTATTCTGATTATTAATATTATTAATTTATTATTATATTTCGTTATCTATATGTTGTAATCTGTATGTTTTACTGCACACCAAATTAAAATAAATACAGCTTACTCCTCATTTCCCGAAATTAAGATGTTTTCAACGAACGACGTGTTTCGGATTAAATTACGTAATTACCAACAGACACAAATAGCATGGACGTATCATGAATAATTCGAGGTTTAATAGAATACATGGATTTGAATGGTTATATATTTACATTCCTCGGTAATTCTGAGAACCTATTCGACAAACCAAACCAAACGAGCTAAAGTTTCCCGGCATGCACAGAAGAACAACAGAAACATTAAAGAAGCACCAAGAAAAAAAATGTTACATATTAACATTTTGATATTGACGATAAGAACTTTTGAACAACTAATGACTGTTGAGTGCGTACATCTTGTTAATGTTCGTTTGACCTTACCCTATTACACGTAGGAGGTAAACTAA
>JAHWFP010200840.1:0-16519 GCA_023313725.1 Lithobius niger | reverse complement strand
CCACTTGAAACAGACAAGGTAATAGATGAAGGAATATGTTACCCAGTTGATTCTGATATTTCTGATGACTTGAAAAAACATAGCAAAGTTGAACTCCGGAGAATTGACTCTTACTGGGAAAAAATATTTCAACTGAAGGATCCGAATGAAGAAGTAACCTCACTTAGCAAAAGTTGTAAAATGCGGCCTCATCTTAGCTTATGGAAACGCTGATGTTGAAAGAGGAATCTCGCTCAAAAATCCACTGATGACATCAGGTTGCATATCATTACACAAAAGCTGCATCGGACTGTAAAAAAACTGCATCGAAAAAGCTGCATCGAACTGTAAAAAACTGTTTAAAGAAAGATGAGGCTGAAAAATTCAGTGCATCAAAACAACTATATAAGCAAGACATGCGTCAGACTGTAACTTATTTCTATTATTGTTCTTCCTGTTGTCCGACTTATTTTCTGGACAAGTCCTACTTTTTTTCGAAAGTTCACTGGAAGGCCTGAAATAGGTCGAGGGTGAAGCCGGAGACCTATTTGCATACGAAAGCCGGACAATATTAGGAAAATTTAGCCGTGGGTTAAATATCGATAACAACTCGTTAATCACCGATAAATGATTTATACCACGGTTGGGATGTCAAGCTAACCTGTATTTAATTAAAACATGGTGGTTGTTTGTGAAAATTGTTTCAAGAAATACGGTAATCAATCAGTATGTTGCTATGAATGAAGGTTATTCCATTTTAGTTTATGGATGGGGGAGTGGATGGTAGACGGACGAGTCCTTTGGGTCAGTTTGTGGAGGGGGGGGGAAGGAGACACGTATCGTTTGGCCAGATTTCACGCTAGTAAGCTTGCTCGTGTTTTCGAAGCTGTTCAGAATGAAAAAAACTTCGATAACAGGCAGCAGGGATAGAATGACATTGTACTGGGACATTCTGGCAACGTATGTAATTAATTTTGTGCGTTTGTAGTTTGAGAATTGTTTAAAAAATACGGTAATCGAGTATCGGTATGAATGAAGGTCTTTCCATTTTAGTTTGTGGCGGGAGTGGGGGCGGGGGGGGGGGGAGTTATGCGTAGCGAATAACCTTAGGTATGGACCAGACATATGAGAGTTAGCATGGATAGGATATCATTCGGAACATTCCGACAAGTTAAATAATTCCTTTTGTCTTTTTTTATTGCGTTACCTTTTTTGCACGCTGTATTTGGTTGTTGGTGTGTGCGTTCCCGGTCGTGTGATCCGGGAGTGTCAAAAGTATGGGTTATCGGCAAAAGTGTGGGGTAACATGTTAACCCACACTTTTGCTATAACACACACTTCAGGTCACGGTTAACGGGTTTTAACCTACGTAAATTTAGCATGGCGTCGAGTTAGCGTGACGTCACAGCCGTGGTATAAATGTAGTAAATCCCTTAGGATACTTAATTTCGTCAGAACAACAGATAATCGATTGTATGTTTTCGATAGCAGAGCACCTTGTTGATATCCTAGATGGTTACAAAAACAATAGCGGCCGTCGATTAAAGCCACTCCTTCCAGGAAGATGTAGCCGCTCATAAAATACCTGCAGAACTCAAGATACGCTGCCCACACAAAAAGTATTTGTTAGAGTAGTCGGTAAATAAGTGGTCAGCCAGGGAAAGGAAATAGAGTTATGAAGGTAGCGCCTCCTCCACCTCCCCCTCCCCTTCTTCCTCCCTAACGTAGGCCTGTTAAACTATTAGGATTGTCTAACGTATGATTTTTTTAGCATCATTGAGAAGGAAGATGAGTAGTTGAATAGAGAAATGAAGTGGCACCAGTGATAAGTCGGACCGTGCACTAATGAATTTAGGACAGAATAAAATGCGGTAGGATAGTGCTGCAGTAATCAATCGAAAATTGGGAGATGTGGTTTCAACTCGGAACATGGTTGACATAGAACAGCACTTAACTGTAATCGGATACTCAGTTGCTGCCGCATCAGCAATCACCCCATTTTCAGTCGCGTTTCACTGCGACCCAGTTGATGACCAAACATGGAATGCTATAGAGTACTTAAGCGTATTTAGTGATAGTTTCTGAAGACTACATCGCTCTTGTTTTAGAAAACTCCAAGCAAGTGACTTAGCTTTGCTCAATAATTCCGCATTTCTGTCTGTGAAAGGGACACCCAGCCTGCCTTATAACATTCCGCCTGCCTTATAACAGCCACGCGCAGATCGCCATCCGCGCATTTCCCAGCGCAAAGGTCGCCTGGGGTGGTAGCTGTGTTCCTCGCAGCGATGAAGGTAGCTGCTGTCTCGGTTGGCTTTGGGAATAGTGCACGAAACAGCATCAAGTTAAAGATTGTGTCGTCACAAACCGGAATGATTCTCGTTTTCAACATCACAATTTATAATTTTTTAGGCCTAGTGTCTTATAATTTTGCTTCGGCGATCTATTGGAATAGTTAATTTAAATTTTTACCGCATTAGCCTTTTAGATTTTTGATCTCATGGTAATTATTAGAAAATTAGTACAAGTGCACACATAGATGAAACTTCAAGGTCATTGTAAGCGCGCAAAGGATCATATACTGGTAGAATACAGTAAAAATAGTTAACAATTATTCAACAGAAAATCCCGTAGACGCCACATTTTAAAACGGAGTTTTTAACCAAGGGATTGACTAACGGTAAGTCAATAGACCTTTGGGACCGTACTTTATATGGACGATCGAGAAAAATGGTGCTGGGAGGACTGTACTTTTTAACGCTTTACTGCTGGATGCATTTTTTTAAAGTCCCACGTGACTTAGGTGGGCCACGGGATTTGAGTCGGCGTTTACTTAGTTTCTATTCTGGTACGCTGACACTGGGCTGTGCTTGCTCGCCTTGCTCGGGCGCCACGAAGACGCATCACAATCAGAAAGCTTACGTTGCGTACGTGTTGGGACTTAGTTTTTCGGCGTTAAGCAGCCGTCCATTGGGCCATTTTCGGGGGGGGGGGAGGGGCGTAGTGATGAATTGTTATCTCTACAATTCATATGCAACTGTTCTTTTGAGTCGTTTCATCTTTGAGAAATACTGCATAGAAATTGTTATAAACGATTTAAGAATTATTTTGGGCGGTGATGACAGCGTGCTGTGGAACCAGCCAACCGGCTACCATTGGTGGCGACCGTGGCCTTAGCTTTTGATTAACGGCGGCAACGTGGTGCAACGGCACACATCTCTTTTTTCACGGTGAAGTTTTTCAGCTGCGTATGGTCCTACTTTGCGTACGAAATGTGACGACTACTAATTTGTCATCCACAGATCAAAACACAACACCGATTCGGACGCCTGCAGTTCATGCGATCTCGGCAAATAAACAAGACGCCAGCCCAAAAGCTAGGTGTTGTTTCCTCAGCAAGCGAAATCAGAATCGCGTTTATGTTAATAGCCTATTGTTGCCGCTCCGAGAGAAACGCGATGTTGTAATCGGCAATATACGATCGATAATATCCGAATACGACAATCTGCAGGATGGTAAGGGTGACAGAATGTCACCGGCCCCCGGCCTCAAGGCTCCCCTCCTCCCCGGAAGCAAAAAAAAAAAAAAGGAAAAAATTAAGAAAAAACTTGCGGTAGGCCCTACTGTACTTTAAAAATGATTTTCAAGCCTCCCCTTAGGCCCATTCCCCTATCATTAAAAAAAATAATAATAATAATATGGTGGCCCATAAAAAAACACTATCTGAACAATTTCTCTCAAGTCCAAACTTTTTTCCGATTTTTTTTCAAAAAAAGTGAAACAGAGACCACTTGACTGGAAGGAGTACGAAAGAATGGTCCCTATTTTCACTTTAATAACAAAAATATATAAAAAAAAAATTAGAAAAAAAGTATAGACTTAAATTGTTCAGCTCCTGTGGTTATGTGGGCCATCCTTCGTAATGTATTGAGGGGCTCCCAAGGGCTAATTTGCCACCTAACGTAGCTACGCCACTAACGATAATATGGCGCAAGCCACACAACAAAGTAGGACAAGATGCTTGGTTGTTGAGCAGTATGCAAGCACGACGTGCAGGCTTTGCGTCAACGAAAGCATCGAAGTGTCCTGTCGTAAACTCTTTACCTGGCAGCATGTGGTCCTCAATTTTCCTACCCCAGAATCCGTCGACGGAGACTTCCCGCTAAGCTATGTGTAGACAGTTTCTGTTCTGACCAGATCTCGGGATATCGCGCGGAACGAGCTATTCGTTTGAGCCTTCCCATGCCTACACAAACAACCCGCACAACCCGCTCTCTCGAGGCATGGACATTTCATAAACCAGCCATAAGCCTGTAAAGCATGAAGTGGTAATCACCCTGGGTGCTAGATGGCATATGTTGTAGTAAATAGGTGCAAAATGACTCCTTTTGTTTTTTGTAGTAAGGCATTTGAGATATACAAGCGAAGGTCTCATTTAGAGCGGAAGTGCATTTAGTTCTCATTTAATGCCCCTTTAATGAATGCCAGTGATTTTACACAATATATCTTACTTACCATAAACGGGAAAACTCATGTAAAGTGTGAGATTCAGTATTAATCCAGTTTACGGTTGTTTTTTTTTTCGTCTAATTTAATTTCTAAGGAGAAAGGTAGCCTTCAGTGCAAAACAATTCGGAAATTCAGAAAAGGAGCGAATGCCCCCCCAAGGGCCCCAAGCTCACGTGAGGTGTGTTGTTTCCAAATTAAATGATACAACGTAATGAGTTGAAAAATAAGAAGACAGTGATGGCCGTGTATAACTAGAGCCAAGTCATAAGAACATTTTTTATAGCCGTCGAAAATATACATTAGTAAGTAAGTTGTAAGTAAGTAAGTTTATTCACCCAACATATATTACAGAATTACCACAAAAACAAACACTCATTCCACAAGAGCTAATGGTCGCGTGTGGTTTAAGAGCAGCAGACAAATAAAAACAATTGAACTATCACTTTTTTTCCACACAGAATCAAAGGTTAGGCGCCAGAAGAAGAACAACAAAACAACATTGAAATTAAATAAAAAAAAAGTGCATCGATAAATATATATATACACAACAAATATATGAAAAGGGAGATAAAAGCAGAATACAAAGAGGAGTGAAATATATTAATCAATCTCAAAGAAAACACGAGTAAAGCAAAAACAAACAATTTATAGTTAATATAGTCAAAATATGGTTAACAATTGTTATCGTTCAAAACCTATTTTGAATTGTTGAATCATGTAATAGGCTAATAGTCAATACTTTAGTGAAAAGCTGCAAAACATCAAAATTGGCAGAAAGGTAATAGCACGTTCAGCTCACAATGCTAAACATGCTATCTAGACAATTTCTGTCCAGGTTAATCAACCACCCAAACAGATGTTTCTGAAACGTGTGCTGATTAGTAATTTCTTTAATCTTTACAGGCAGGTTATTGTGAAATTTGCTGCTAAGATATAACTTACATTTGTGTAGACGTTCTTTAGAGACTTTGGGTTGCATAACGTAAAACAGTGATTCATTCCTAGTGTGATAATTCGTGACACGGGAGGGGAAAGGTGAGCTCCGTTTTTTTTCTAAAATTTAACAAGTTCTAAACACATACAGGTGGCGAATGGGCAGAATATTCAGCTGTTGATAAATTGGAAAAGAGTGATCCCGTAGCTTTTAAAATGTCATCACTCTATTTTGTTTTGAAGCTTGATGACTGGATCTACAGCATTCATGTAAGTTCCGCCCCAACAGATGAGCGAATACTGCAAGATAGACTGACCCAACGCGTAATACACCATTTTGAGCGTTTTGACTGTGACAAGTTTTCTAATACAATATATCTTACATAAAAGTGCACGCAACCTAGTAGTAATAGCCCTAATCTGGCTCTTCCAGTTTAGATTGCTGTCTAAAGTAACCCCAAGGTATTTAACTTCGTTTGTTTTACTGATCTGTGGGCAGTCACATCTTGGCAGGTCTCGATTGCATTTATGCAATGTTAGAGTGGTATTGTCTGTCAGGTTCGTTAGTTTTTGTAAGTGAGAACTGTAAAAAATAACTTTTAGTGACGTTCAGTGTTAAAAGATTTTCAGTAAACCAATCGCTGATTAATATTAAATCACGTTCAATACCAGCACTAGCATTGTTTACTTTGTTGTTACAAACGTTAAGTAGAGCCGTATCGTCAGCAAATGAAGTAATGTTTGAGAAAGTGTTCAAGTAATAAATGTCATTAATGTAAATTAGAAAAAGTAAAGGCCCCAAGACGGAGCCTTGAGGTACTCCCGTAGTGACGTAAGCCCCTTCACTGAAGTGAGCATCTATTTTAGTAACTTGGGTTCTATTTGATAGATAGTCCCTGAGCCAACTGCAAATCGTTATTTTGTGGGTGGTGCAAACAGTAAAATAAAAGTGCCACCTGACTGGCTAAGCCCCACAAAGACATAAAATCACGCTAATTTTATATTTCAGCCTATATCTTGGCCTTGTTCACCTAAAACAAATGATACACGAAATGAAACAACAAACGTTATGAAAAAGACTTACATGTTGCGAGAACAGTGAATACTTACAAAAAAACACGTATAAAACATGAAAAAACGAGCTTGAGCTCCCCTACAGTCAAACAACACCCGCCATTTTGTGCAGTGATGCCAGCGCCACCACTTTCAAATAAGATTAACTGGTAAACAATTAAACCAACTTCTCCATCTTTCCATTTCGTTGAAATTTTTCACAGTGTTCATAATTCATGGCTTATTAGCTGCAATTGTATATTCTTCTAATTTCAGTCTGATTTCATCAATAGGTTCTCTATACAAAATGCTAGTCGTACCCACCACATTATTAACGTGGGTACGACTAGCATTTTGTATAGAGAACCTATTGATAAAATCAGACTGATATTAGAAGAATATACAATTGCAGCTAATAAGCCACGAATTATGGACACTGTGAAAAATTTCAACGAAATGGAAAGATAGAGAAGTTGGTTTAATTGTTTACCAGTTAATCATATTTGAAAGTGGTGGTGCTGGCATCACTGCACAAAATGTCGGGTGTTGTTTTGACTGTAGGGGAGCTCAAGCTCGTTTTTTCATGTTTTATACGTGTTTTTTTGTAAGTATTCACTGTTCTCGCGGCATGTAAGTCTTTTTCATAACGTTTGTTGTTTCATTTCGTGTATCATTTGTTTTAGGTGAACAAGGCCAAGATATAGGCTGAAATATAAAATTAGCATGATTTTATGTCTTTGTGGGGCTTTGCCAGTCAGGTGGCACTTTTATTTTACAGTCCCTGAGCCACTTATTTGAAAGCCCCCTAATACCATAAAGGTCGAGGTTTTATACTAAACGTTCGTGATTGACAGTGTCAAAAGCTTTCATTAGGTCAAGAAAAACCCGAAGACAACGTTGTTAGTTTCTAATGAAGTATAAATTTGGTCCAGAACACCCTCCGTCGCGTTGCCAGTCCTACCATCACCTGTTGTCACCATTCCTCTTGGCGTTGACACTGCATCCTGTACAGCTTTCCTTCTTCCAGACTGTCTCCAACTGCCGTTCCCGTTCCCAACCTTCAATAGGCCTTTCTGCGACCCAGACTGTTCTTCCGTGATCCTGCCACAGCAACCAGTCCCTGGACCCTCCGCTCCAAAGGCACTCAATGTTAACTTGATCTGTGAGGAATAGCTGCATTATGACATCCAATAAACATTCCTTGAACCATCCTCTCCAGAATGTCTGTATCTTTCTCCACAGTCTCTCTCGACCATTTGTTCTCGACCTGTTACCATTTCAGGAATTACACCTTTGACAACGAATCCATAAACCTCAACGTCGACTACCATCTGCCTTCCGGTGTTCCCTTCCTCAAGTCATTCATGTACTAAAAACATTACACCTCCATCCTCACCTGATCATCCATAGTTCTATTGATCGAACTTTCCAGAACCCTATTGAACCTCCTTTCCGAACGAAAGGCATTCAACACCTTCTTCCTTCATTCTCTGCAGCATTCAGGTACCTTCCGCAAGTCAGTCCATCGACTAGACCACAGCACCCTCCGTTCTGTATCCACCTAGCATCCATTCAATACCGACGGACCTCCGGCTCTTATGTGTTCCTATCATACTCGTCCTCCTAGGCTACCTTCTCCCGTCTACACACCACTTTCTTTTCATTGTAAACAATGCCTTTTTACAATTTTTTCTATAAAAAAACATACAACAAACCAAGAAAAAGAAGAACTCTTTATATGATGCACGAGGAACCATCTCATCATTATTCCCTTCCGCAGCTGGATAACGCCATTAGTGGCGACATGACGTTACGATCTTTTCTAATTCTAGGCATGCCTCTATTACTTCGGCGGCAGCCTTCCGGCGTACTCAACGGATGGCACCAATGTTCGGCTCCTCCCTCTGTTGACGTACGTTTCTCCGTTCTCCCACCAGCCGGCGCCTTTCTCTGCGTTGCAACGGTCTTATTTTAAACTTCCCGCACAGGAATAACTGTCTCCGCCCGACAGTCCCTCCTCCGACATGGATAACTCTTCTTCCTCAGACGGCTCCGACCAACGGCAAGTTGATTCTCCAGCCAAATCTCGAAGCCAAATGTGCCATCTCCGAAACCCTGCAAATGTCCAGGATTCGTAGGACCACCAAGAGAGTGCGTGTTGACCCACACCCAAGTTGCCAACGACACCGCATCTGTGATGGTCTTACCAAGAAATGTAGGATTTGCGTGAACATCTCCCCTCCCAGATGGATTCTTATACACAAACATTTGTCCAAACAACGGGCCGATCGTGTTCGTTGACAGAAGGAAGCCGCCTCCGCCGTCCCACATGCCGTCAAGACCTTTCCTGCACTAACTTCTCCCTCCTCCACAAAACCGCCACTTAAACGGAAGGACCCACTTCAAGTCCCACCTACGCACCTCCCTAAACAGCCCAAACTGTCATCTGACAAACATTTCTGCTCTTCTATTAAGAAACCGTCTAAGCGGAAGGAACGGCTTTACGTTCCAACTCCACGCTCTCCAAACCAACCCAGTTTACCTGCAAACAAATGTTCTACCCCGACAACTTCGTCAAAGCGGAAGGCCTCCTTTAACGATAGGCCTCCGCATTCTATGCCACAGCCCAACCTGCCTGGAATGGATGTCGTTCCCGCAGTTGCCAGCACAGCCAGTCAGCAAGTTCTGAAGACCAGTGCTCCCGCTATCAAATCTGTAAGAATCAAAACAGCGCGTCTTCCATTTGCACCTCCACGTCGCCACACCGTGCCTTCCGCTATTACCAAAACAACAAAGGTGCCACTTCAACCTTCCGCTACCAAGGTGACGCCCACATCCCAACGTACTATGATTACGGGTCATCCTCCGCATTCTGACCCTACAGCCCAAGAAGCAGTGCCTCCACCTCCTCGCGTTCCTTTCCCCTCGGCATCTGTTTTACGAGAAGCACTTGTCCGGGGAATACACCTCTCTGTGAGAGAAATGGGGGACTTAAATTTCAATATATTTTGTTCTCACCTTTGTGGAAAACTTTTAGACCGAATACGCTTCCCTTCAATCTGCTTTAACGGAATTGCCGACGCTCCGCCAGGCAGCTGCCACCGTGGACAGCCTCCAGGCCGAAAATCGCATATTACGAGCATCTAATGAGGTCCTCATGAATGAGCTCGAAATAGTGAACAGGCGGTATTACTCCATGGGGCTTAACTACGCCCTCCTCCGTACACACCATAGATTGCTGTCTCCGATACCATCCTCACCACCATGGCAGGCCTGTTATTGTGCCCACTCCCGGACGCGACGCCCGCATAATGCACCATCTTCCATCGGTACTGCCTCACCTTCTTCTCGCCCCTCCGCTGCACAGCGCAAGACTCCCTCCCCACGGACACTGCATCAGACGGCTCCACCACCTCTGTCATCTCTTCTGGAAGATCCTTCCGTCACTACCATACAGTACTACACTCCACCACTTCCAGTATCCGATCCGGCGCCAATCGATTCTACAGCCCCTCTGCCTATCACAGACGACTTCCAGAAACCTTCGAATGGTTCTCCTGCCATCTTTCCGCCTACTGCACCTCCTTTCCTTCCTCCTACCTCACAGCCATCCACTTCTACAATTGACACATCTCATGCTTCCACCTCAGCCTCCGCTTCTACACCAGACGTCGCAACCGATTCGGAACCCTCCGAAACTTTTATCTCCATTTGGCGACAAACCCTACAATCTCCGCTCTTGTCACGCATTTCGAATTACTCAGTCTGGCATTTCGACAACGCCACCTCCTTCATTCCAGTTTTCCACGGTATCAATCCGAACACAAAATTCGTGGAAGGAGACCTACCGTGCTCCCCATGCCGGATGATTCCGTAAGCATTCTCACTCTCCGATTTTAACAGAACTTACACCTCCGTTTTATTCTGGGACGGCGAGGCATCCGTTTTTACCTTCCCCTTCTTACAGGGGGTAGTATGACCATTCTCCTCGCTCAGTTCTGAAACAAGAAGTTCACATCAATGACCAAAAGAAAAAAAAAAAGGAAAAAAAGGGAGGAAGGACAAGGTAGTTTGGTCATCGTCCAACTGCTCTCTATCTACAGGTGTTTCCATCTCTTCACTGACACAACATCCTGACTTCACATTCATCATCCTCAACGAGTCAACACTTACCTCCGGCCTGCCTTCCCGTTTCTTCACAATACCTCCGCTTCTGCACCGTCCTCATCCTTCCCACAAGGTAAGATGTTTTCAGCACTTATGCTTGATTCTTTGCTTTGTACCCCTTGATGTTTAGACCACTGCATGCGGTGTATTTTTTCGTATATATATATATTATTAGTTATCCATGAGCAACCGCAACCCCAATCTCACCTTACAATTGACTTTGCAAACTCAACCAGACTCTTGCTACGTCCCGACTCTGTCAGCATGGTGAAAGTGGTTGGGAACGCAGATGTGTCTTCATCAGGAAAAGTATCTATTTCCTGGGGATGCCAGCTCGTACTGCGGGAAGATAGAACCTAGCCCTCCTCCAAGAGACCAAGTCTGCTATTAAAACAGGTAATTTGTATTTTTTGTCGGCTATAAAAAGACTAAAAGTGCAGGGCCCGAACCTGCTTAATTTTAGATTTTGTTGCCTAACCGAAAATATACATTACCTTAACTCCCGCCCAAACCTCCCCTCCATGAGCTAGGTTCTGGAAGGTGGAGAAATGACGCCAACAGTTCGCTGCGCCGGGGCTTATATAAGCAAACCTAGGCCCGCGCATGCGCAGTACCGTACGAGCTAGACAGGGAACGCACCTTTCAAGATTCTAGGGGAAAATAAAGCTCAAAAAGGGTAATGTATATTTTCGGTTAGGCAATAAAAACTAAAATTAAGCGGGTTCGGGCCCTACAATTTTAGTCTTTTTAGAAGAAACACGACTCTAAATTTTTTTTTACTTCTTTTTAATTTTTTTATTTATTTAAAGAAATGTTGACGAGCCTTAAGTCAGCCGAAGCAATTAATGCTTGTGTGGCTGAACCGGCTCAATTTTGAACATTACCAGATTTTTTGAGAAGAAAAAAATATCTGGTAAAGGGAGGTGCCAACCCGGGGATTCGATCCAGGAAACCTCCGATCATCGTCGGGGCCGAAAGATTGTCCAGAATTAGCCAGAATACATCCCATAGCCACTGAAGGAGCATGGTAGCCTCTCACGCTACCCTGGCCGGCAGTCCTGGCAGGGACTTTGCCAAGGTCCCCTTTCCAAGGGTTCGACCAGATCCGCAAACCTCCAGCAACCAGGCTGACGTTTCATTATAACGTGTAACAGATTTTCCCCTTCCCCAAGCGGGAAAAACGCAGTATTTAAGCAACTCGAAACAAAATGACAAAAAAAGCAACTCGGGGAAAACAAAAGATTGAAAACAGAATGGCCCAAGTAAAACATAAACAGAAAAGAATCACTGCCAATAATTACATTTTGTTCAGCCCTGATTTTTGACTAAATTTTCTTGTTCAAATAGCCAGTTACGTACGCGTGATCTGAACTTTCTCATCACAGAAACTTCTTTAATATCTTTTCTTAAAGCGTCGTAAAATTTCCTTGCAAGGTAGAAGTTGGTTTATGGAATTGTTCTTTTGACAATTATTTGGGTTGTGACAGTGGCGTAACTAGGGATTTGTACTGAGGGGGCAACACTTGCCATTTAGCCGAATGGTGTGGAGGGAGAACCCAGTAACACGTTAGGGTTCTGGGGGAGCGCTGTGACCTCCCCCAGCGGGCGGAAGCTGACGCATTTTTGCTATTTTCCGGCATTTTCTGCCCTTGTAAACTGCATGCCGTTGAAAACATTTTTATAAAATCAGTTTTGCTGAATGCATTACATGCATAAAACAAATATGAAATGTAAATCTTTCACTGTCATACTAAGTACTTATTTTTTAAAAACTCATGATGCTTTGTTAGGAATGTTGGTAATTATAAGCAAAATATGGAGTTAATAATTGTCTTACTGTTTAAAATACGTCTTCACGATAGTCAAGGTTTTTTTCAGCTATGCAAAAAGTGACTAGGCCAATTTGCCGAATAAGCCTTAAAAATCTTACAGAGGGGGAGAATTGCCCCTTTGGGGGCCCCCCCCCCCCCCTAGTTGCGCTACTGGGTTGTGAGACGAAGTATTTGGATTCGAGTCGTGTGTGATAATTCGTAACTTACGAATAGAAACGTTGCATTTGCATCTTTTAAGGCTAAAAAAAACCCGATAGGCGTTGAATAGACATAGGCGTTGAATTGACATAGGCGTTGAATAGGGAGCATTCAGCTGCTGGTAAATTGTCAGTGAGACATAAGACAATTTGCCCTTGTACACTTTTTTTTAACTCTCGTAATACATAAGAAACAACTAACCATTCCACACAACATTTTATGCAATGAAAATAAAGAATTTGAGATTTACCGTCTTAAATACTATTTCTTGCCACTAGGTGCCGTTGTCGAGCAGCAGTGTGAGCCTATTGTATTCCTCCCAGTTGGCCTTCCTGTACGGCTCAGTTTTGCAACATTACTTCAAACGCATGTAAATGTTGCAAAGGTATTCAGTTTCGTATTTTCCCCTCGTGAGAAACTGTTTTGCTACCTTCACTCTAACCTATGTAAATGCTGGGAAAGCTATTTCGCGCAGGATGCTAGAATATAGTGCGGAGGTATGTCCTTTTAATTTGTATGCTTTGTATTTTTTTCCTTTTCCCCCAAACTATTCGACCCAAAAATCAAAACGCTAACATTTGGAAACTTGACATATTGTTTAAAGTGTCTTTAAGTTGACACAACGCTTGACAACGGTACCTAGTGACAAGAAATGATACGAAAACTGATTAAATCCTGAATTCATTATTTTCATTGTATAAAATATTGTATGCAACAGTGCTTAATTATTCTTTTTGTATTTGAGAGTTAAAAAAAAGTCTTTCATTGTAACATACACGTGTATATTGCTTTAATTGACCTGGAAGAGTCCGGAAAGAGTTATTGGCCACGTGCATTCTCTTCTCTTTTATCTCCTTTCTTATCTAACCTTATTTGCGCACCAATTTCCTACCCGTCGCTAATTACTCTCTTGTGCATTCAGCCTCTTAAAAATCCTTGATTTAATTTTAACTTTAAACATTGCAAAGTCAGCGTATCTACGTCCCGAATCTAACACTTCACAGCTAATTGCGAGCAAAGTTAACAAGAAACCGAATGGGTTTTCAGAAGTGTACTACATTTATTTTAATCTGTAACAGGTACTAAATAAACAAATGTACCGTACTAAGCTTAGCAGACTGAAGGACTTAGCTGATCGTGGTAACTCTAGTTGGTCTTTGTGAGAGAGCTGTCAAAAGAAGCAGGTCTGGTGCCGCAATTAGGGGTGGTGCAAAGGGTGCAAGGCACCAGGAACCGGGAGGCAGGGGGGTCCAAAATTCATCATCAGGGGGCCCCAGAGGGACAAAAATTAACGTTGTTTGGTCGTGTTTGGGAGCCCTTTTGTTCCCAAAATTATGACTTATGACAAAATTATGAGCATTTGGCCCTTGCACCCCTCTTTGGAAAAATCTAGCTGCGGCACTGTAAGGAAACATTGCGAGGTCCCTGCCTGGTACTTCCAGCCTGGTTAGTGAGAGAGACTATACCAGTCTTCTTCAGCAGCTATGAGTAGTGTTGTGAGTGGAAACATTTCCCATAGAAAATTTCGGGAATATTACTGCAGCTGTTACTGGGCAAGTTGATTTGTCGTATGCATTACTATATACCTCTCCGTTAGTTTTTTATAAGCCTTGACAAGGTATGACAATACTTGAAAAAAAAAAAGGTTATTTTCTTATATGCTGGCAATGCAGATTTCAAGCATGCATTGAAAAAATAAGCCTTCTTCTTCACTCTTCCTTCAGGAGATAATAAAGAGTTCTTTAAGTTATGAAGGAGGAGTGTTGGAAGGATAGTATTGAGGTTGTTTGACAGCATGTTATATTGCCCGCTCTGGCAATTTTTTTTTACTACAAAAAGCATTCAGCCATACACCATTATAAAGAAATTAAAGACATGATTTTCATGTGATAATTGCTCAGTCACTAAGTTGGTGGGTTTATAGATGTGCGTAGGTCCTGATGCTGGATCGAGTCCTGGCAATGGTTACGTTTTATTTCAATTTATTGGCTGCAAATTAAAGAAACAAGCACTTTTTATTTGGCCAAATGCTAGAAGTTCTTTGAATCAGCTTTCTTCAAGCCTTCTTGTTCATATTCCAACTAAAGTTGGCTTCGGTGAAATTGACATCCATATTGATGAATACTTATTGCTTCAAAAGCCTAGGTCAAGATCATAGTGAACCATGCGTTAACTTTCGTCGACTTCAATCATCTTTCGATTCAGTTGGGTTGACGACGGGAACGTTAGCAAAATTATCGTGATGTTTTGTTTTTTGCAAACGGAAAACACTGCTAAAGAGATAGTTTTAGGAAAATTGGAAATTAACCAAGAGCGAAAATCATACACTAGAAATAACGTAGTTCAGTAAGCCACCTTTATGCACTTACAGCCAGTGGAGGATGTGGCCATAGCGATTAAGACGCTATGCAAGTGATCTGGGGGCGAACTGGGTAGCCGGTTCGAATCCGGGTCATGCCACTCCGACGAAACGTAAGTGCATAAAGATGGCTTACTGAACTACGTTATTGCTAGTGTATGATTTTCGCTCTTGGCTAATTTCCAATTTTCCTAAAGAGATAGTTTATAAGGCCTGCCTCAAAAAAAAAAAAAAATGGGCGGATTTGATTGAAAAATATTATTGGCTTTGAGAAGTGATCGAAGGCCTGAGACTTACTTCATTTCCGGTTTAGGCTGAATTGATATCCATTGCGTTTCAATCAATTCGTTCCTGTATTACAAGTTGAAAATATCAATAGAGCAGTTGAGTTAATGTAGTCCTGTGCTTATGTGATGTGAGGGGGGGGGGGGGGCAATAGGCTAAGGACTATGGACCCAAGGCTTGAATGAAAAAAAATCGAAATAAGTACAGATTGTTGTCATCAAATGGGATTGTGCAACTCGCAGTCTCGCGTCTTAGTATCGATTTTTAGGTGCACTTACCTACTTAACAGTTCGTTGATGACTCTTCTGGAACCATTAGCCTTATGCGCTTTTAGCTTCTTGCGTTGCTGTAGCTACTAGTAGTATTTCTACTCTTGACTGATTCTTGTCAAGAATATTTCTGCAATAACATTTATCATTACAGTAGGAACTCTTTATAACGAACAATCTAGAGCGCCAAAATATGATTCTTGACGCAGAGTTGTAAAATACGGCAAGTTCCTTTTTACAGCGAACTGCGAGCGAAGTGATTTCAAAACTCCTTGTACAGACTGAAAAAAAACCTGACAAATTAAATTGAACTCACATGTACATTTTGATTGTGCTATGAGGACGGTGGTGCAAGCAGTAGTTTCATTGTGCATTGGAAAAAATTTCAATTTTGGGTTGTGGTTCAGCTTTACCTTATTTGTCGTCTGCTAAATTTGTTGATTTCTTGGTCGAGACAATGGTTTGTTAATTGGTTTCCTATCACGGTGGTTTTTAGTAAGTGAAAAGTCCTTCACAAAACTGAAGAAGAGATTTTTTTTGCAGGGTGTTGTTCCTTATACAGAGGTTCTTCATAATAGCCGTATTTTCAGCATTTTAGCAGAAAAAGGTTAACCAAATTGTTCTTCGTAGGGGAAAACTGAAAATTGTTCTTTATAGGGAAAACATCTTTATTAGGGGAAGTTCCTTATTCGGAGGTTCGTTATATCGAGAGTCTAGTTAGTTAGGTTCAGTGATTGTTGGTGATGTCACCACTGTTGGAAACCGCTGTTAACAGAAACTTCTGGATCACGGAAATCTTCTAGCACGTAGAACCATTCTCGGGTATATGCCTCGCCTAAAGTGTTGGTCCAACTACTGTTTGCCCGCAGCGTTACAGTTAATTACTTCTCTTCTAAGCTCATCACTTTCCTAACTTCTAAAAGACGCACTTAAGATCA
>JAHWFP010200839.1:0-19382 GCA_023313725.1 Lithobius niger | reverse complement strand
GAGGTCGTGTATCCTCTCCAATCGTTTTTCGGCAAGCCGACATTACAATATACACTAAAATTCGTGTCCGGTAGAATGCCGATGTCTAATTACGTGGACTAATGGCAGCGTTTCTGGGGGCAAAAGATTATTATAAAAGGCTAAATGAATGAAAAATAGTCTAGCTTGATGTTATGCTAAAACGCATAAAGTTAAAGTGGAGGTTTGAACTCTAAAGTTAATGGACAATGTTTGATGTAAGTGGAAATTTTTCATAGTAGTTGCGATCGTTCAAACACAATAAAAAATATCACACATTAAAAATGGTTGTTAGTACATGGGCACAAGGTTTAGTGCTTTTCTCCTAAAATACAACTAAGCTAGAGTTTGGGGCTTTATGCCCGAAAAGAACAAGGATAAAATGAAAATACAAAAATACAGAGTTCAGTAATGGCGGCCATGTTGAAGGTGCGATGTGGTTTTGGGGTGATCTTCAAACGTGAATTACTGGTACTTCCTGGTGGAAAGTTCGGATTTGGGCTTCCCCAAGCATCTTGTGTTTGGGCAAGCTATAGATGTTGAAAATTTGGAATGATTCTGTCCATTAACAAAAAAACGGCCAGATGTGCCTCGGCGAGGCATTTTGGATGCCTCAAGAAAAAAAATTTCAATTTTCTTGAAAACAGGCGTTTTTCGGTGGCGCTCGTTTACACGCCCCCGGACGCAGGATTTTATTCGGGGTTCCTGAGAACTCGGAATAAAAGCTATAATGGAACGGTTAGTGCACACAAGATATGCATAAACACAAGACCGCCAAAATATTATATATAAAAATTGACATGAAATAAAGTACACAGTTTACATAAATGTCGACTTCGCCGTTTTGTCTTTTTGGGGGACCAACGTTTTTGTGGCTCAGAGTAAAATTAAAAGTTATACATAGAAAAATAATGTTTTTTTGCAGCCATTAACTAAATACTGTCCGCGCTGCTTGTTGCTGGAATATCGTACAAGTATTTGAAAATGGGGCAAAAGGACATCTGTCAAGAAACACTAGTGTTTAAAGTAAAAGTACAAAGTTTAAGTTTGTTGTTTTGTTATAACAAATAAATGAGGCCATCTACTGCTCTGGTAATATGTCCCGTACGGATTCTGCCTCTGCTCAAGTCTAGTCATTTTTTTTTCTGGGATGACTGCGATAGGAACCCTCCGCCGCATTTCAATAAACCTAGCCGCTGCGATAGGGATCGGAGAATCGAATACTATGGGCACGCATAAAATGACCGGCTCTATTTACTGTTAAACTACTCCCACTGGGATGGTTTGAGGTTACCAAACAACTTGCTTACATGTTCAATTTGACACTGAAGGATTTTGAGATAAGACCCATAACTTAAACATAACAATACAACACTGGGAAGTTTTGTGGATAAAAACTAACAACCTTTTAACGACAGAGTTGACCTTTCGCACTCAGAGGTGAGACAGACGGTTTTTTATAAAGAAAACCATTTCGTGTAAAACTTAAAGAAGAGCCAACCGGGGACAGATTGCAACTCTCTTAGAATATTCCTAATGAATATTTAATTAGTGTCGTTACAATCTTTGTCAATATTCTCCCACATAGGGAGACGTTGATAGTGACAAAAAGAGTAAAGCATAGGCACTTAAAATTTAGGTGTGAAGGCCAAAACGGGAATTAACTGAGAGTTACTTTAAGATGAGCTCTCAACAGACTAAAATGACAAAATAAAAAATGCAGGTAAAAATAATTTTCAGTCAATTTGTACTGAAACGGAACGTTTAACAATTAAATGTTTAACGAAAATGCTGGCTTGATGCAGCAATACTCACTAGATGCTTTCCAGGTTTGTCCAGTAGATTCTGAAGTTTTAAAATTTAAAATTCAGCAAATACACTAGTTTTAGATTTGGTTGCTCCTAGATGGAGCCACGGTTGTAGCGACAAACTACTCATTGTTTCAAGAAAACATGCACGGGAAATTTACTTTGTTAGATTTCCGGTTTACTTGCAATAAGAAAAAAAAACTCTAGTTTAGAGAAAACTACTTTAGGTTAGGTATTAAACCTGTTTTATTGGAAACACCAATTCAGTGTTAGAGCCATAATAAATGCATTTATTTCCACCCTAGACTGACATAGAATTCACACTAAAACATTGGTCCTACTTTTTACAAAAAAAAAGGTACTGGGAAAACTATGTTTAGGTTTTTACATGCTCAACACACTGACTTTAAATTAGATTAAAATTCAGGCAACTTTACTTTACCAAACTCTGGGAAAAAAATCAAAGCATATAGGGGGAACACTTTTAATGCCGACCTTTAAATTACTTGTTTCCAGCTTATGATTGGGGGAAGTTAACTCACGTAACTTAAGCCATTCGTCAAAGCTAAACTCGCTAACTCTGGGTTTTTCTCGCATGACTAAACTTTTGTTTATATCACTAGCTGACAAACTTCGTTTTATTTTGCCTGTACGAGGCAGGTTCAACGTATTTTCCGTTGATTGTTTACACCAACAAAGATGGCGACAGTCCATCCACTGGTCAAGGGAGGGAACTTGGGACTCATTATCTCGTAATGGGTTGACTTCCGAAGTCTTCAGTAGACCCCTTTCGTCTGCGCTTGAGGACTTAACGACGATTGGCGGGAGCACTGCGGGGGTTTGGGGCTTGACCAATCCCGCGGGGCTGGTTTGTCTACGGCGGCTCTTACGTTTATTTGATTGACGTGGGCCGTTTCTGACGGGGGGCGTAGCCACCTCGGACGGCAAGGGAGAAAAATCACGGGGCGTGGCGATTTCTGGTCTGCGCTGTAGGTTTAATGATTCTAATCCTGTCACGCCCAAAACGACATCGTAGAACGAATGGTTGACCGGTGTAATGCACGCGACTGTTTTTAACACGGTGCCATCATCTAACTTTAGGATTAGATTTACTTGATCTAAAGTAAACACTTCGCTACACAAGGCAGTTTTACATTCAATCTTACGTTTTAAGCGTGGCCAACTTCTGGCGAGCCTGGCGCTAACTAGCGAAACTGTGCTTCCGGAGTCGCATAAAATATTAATTTTATTTTTCCCTATGCTACCGGACAAAGTACTAGCCTTAAGAATTTTACTGGCATTTTTCCCAACTGGGAAACATGCATTAACTTGCTGGGGTTTCGAGTTAAGCTCGGGGCATTCACTGCGAAAATGATGGGGAGAGTTACACACGTAGAAACCGCCTAACTCGATCTTGATTAGGGTTAGTTTTTTCACTAGCACTAATGTTTATGGCAGGGTCCCCTCCAGGGTTATCTGCTTTCACACTGACAGATCCGTCCGGATTAGCTGTCGTGTTGTGGTTACGGTTGTGACCACGCTGTTGACCAATAGGTTTAGAACCCTGGTTCGACGCTACAGCTATGGGCTGTGTTTTGGCTGCACGAGTGGCAGTTTCGTTAGCAATCTGTTTATTGCGGGTTGTGAACTCGTCACAAAGTTGGGCTGCTTCAGCCAACGTCCCTAACTTAATTTGATCCGGGATCTATTTCCTAAGTTGGGTAGGGCAAGATTTATAAAATTGCTCTAAAAGCATTAAATTGACAAGTTTGTCATAGGCCCGGTTAACTTTAGCCAAAGCTAACCAACGAGTGAACAACGTTTCTAACTCAAACGCATAGTCAAAAAACTGCTGATCGGCTTCTTTCTCTAGAGAACGAAACTGAGTTTGAACTGACTCTTTTGTCTGGACAAAACGGGCGAGCAATCTATTTTTAACTAAATCGTAGTCTTGCATTTCAGCGTCTGTGAGCTGATCGCAAACTTTAATGAAAACCTCTCCGACGAGGGTTGGAGTCCCGTGACCCATTGATCTCTGGGGATCTTTTGACTAGTCATTGTATGTTCAAAAATCTTAAAAAAACTGTTGATTTTAGTTTTAGGCGTCCAATTGTTGACGAGACGAACTACGTCCGCAACTTTACCATGTCTTGCAACTGGATTTGGGGGAGCGCCGTTAGCTCCGTTAGGAGCGGGGTTAAGATTTAAGGAAGCAGCGTTTAGCTTTGCTAGTTCTATCTGCTTGTCTAGTCTGGCTAGTTCCATTGCACTAGCGCGATCACTAATTTGGGCTTCTTGCTCCCTTTCTTGGGTTTTAAGCAAGGCTTCTCGGTCTCGAATATTAGCCTCTTGATCTTTAAGAGCTAATTCATGAGCCCGGCGTTTTTCGGCATCTGCCACTTCTAAGGCTCTTAACTTCAACTCTTCTGCTTTCAGAAAAAGTTCATTTTCCTTAACTGCTAATTCATTTTTAGTTAAAAGGAAAGCTTCTCTCTTTTCAATAGCGCTTGCTAATGCATCAGAGAGTTCGGTTAAATCTAATTTGCCATCTTCGAGGGCTGCTCGTAAGATTTGTTGGGATTCGGTTCTAGAATCACTAACTGTAAAACCTAAGTTTAAACATGCCTTCTTGAGGTCTTTGTTTTGCAAATCACGAATGATATCTTCGAGTTGATCCATTTCGGACATTTTTACGTTTAACGTGGTTTCAAAATAAAACTCTTATAAGTGAAACAAAAATTAAAAGCAGCTGCTTAAAATTTAACGTTAAGTTTAAGCAGAACGAATTAATTAAAAAACTTCTCTCCCAAATCCAGTAAGCTGTCACATAAAAACACACACTCAAGAACCTCCAGCACTCTGGTATATGAATAGCTAAATTGCATAAATGCTATCAACTACAACACTCGGCTTGGCGGCCTCTAAGCATATCTCATATACACTCACCCTGTTTGTACAATCGCTGTACGGTCAGTCTGTCCTTCCAGCACCCATCGCAGCACGGGAAATTCGGCACTGATTTTGTAGTTGAACGTCTTTGGCGGTCAAAATCCACGGGACCTTGGTGTAGAACACAAAATCTTCAGCTTGGCTGTACGGAGCGCAGGTTCCCTCGCGGGCCTCTTCTCCTACATCATCCGTTGGGGTTGGGACGGCTCTCGGCTTGAGGACGTCTACGGGAAGCGGCAGCTGCTGCTTTCTGGCGCCGGCAGTTGTTGGGGTTGCGGGGCGGTGGTTGTACTGTTTTTATAGCTTTCAGTACGACATCTACTTCGTGACTTTGTGTATCTTAGTCACAGGCATCTGCTTCGTGGCCGTATTGTCGGGACCACTGACGTCTAGTTGGAAGTGGCTTGCATCCTTCTAGGTTTTCTTGCTTCATGGCAGGGGGGAAACGCTTGACGGGAACAGCACCTGTTCATCCCACCGCTGCCACCAGTTGTAACGGCGGACGATACGAGGGCTCAGGTGCTTGTAGCGCCTCCGGTTTCCTGGTTTGACACGGAGATTCAGCTTAAGGTGTTGCGGTGATTATTGCGACTTTTACGGCATAAGCACAGCAAGGGCTACTGTCCCAGCATGGGGGATGGAGCGCAGGGTCCTAAATTAAAGGGGCCTAACCTTAATACTGCTGATATTTCACTGCCACCAGCGATGGAAATTTAACCGTTTATCAAGAGCTAAACTAAAAATGGTTTACATATTTATTTACACTTAAACAGTTAATCAACTAGCAAACGACTGAAGTTAAAAACTCCTGGTTTTTATTATAACATCAGAGAATATAAAAATTACACTTTACATTTAGTTTGCACGGAAGCTTTTGAAATAAAGTATTTAAAAGCACAAGGTTTGAATTTACAACATGTAATTCGTTTTCACAAGTTTTGACTAAAACGACGTTTGTGTTTCAGAATAAAACAACCACTTAATTTTTCGAATAGAAAAAGCAATACTGAACGCTCTGCAGAGTCGTCCGCAAGATTGAACAGCCTCGGCTGGTTACAATCTATCAAACAGTATGTTTCAAACACGCATGAAAGATCAACCGTTTCACAGTTTTGTTTCTAAGTGATAAAACAGAGCCTTAAACCTCCCAGAGTTGCTGTTTAGAAGTCAACTCCTCAAATTATAAAAGCCTCGGCTACTTATAAAGTCCGTCTGGAGTGAATAACCAATGAATCCCACACAAAGATCAAACCGTCAGTTATTAGAATTAATTTGGTTTTTAGTAAGAGAACCACTCTGACGTTATGGGGTGAGAAACCTAAGATGCCGCTACAGGCGTCACCACCATAATATTCCCTAGCTAGAGAGTTTAAGTTACGAATTTAAACTAAAATTTAGACTAGGGGGTCCTAAATTAAATTTTCAAAAGCTAACAACAAACATACGAACCACTGCCATTTTGCCCGGCATGGCATCCCACGGACATGGCGTCTCCACTCCCGACTGGCGTGACCCTTCTCTAGCTTGAGATCAGTGAGCTTTTTTTCCTTATGCATTCTGGGGCTGGGGTTTTATGCACATTACCGGAAGTAAGAGCAGACTCGCGGGGTAGCTATGGGGGTCTGATTGGCTGAGGGCCTCGAGAACAATAGAAAGTGGGAGGAGAAGTCGGATGAACAAAGGGAATGGGTGCAGAGCCGTTTGAAGGAGTAGGGACATGTAAACGGAAAAGACAGGCCAGTTTTGAGTTTTAACTCAATTGAACATTCGGAAATAGGCCTCTATTTTGAATTATTGGCTACGGATTCCATATTTACATGATTGCAACGTGAATTGGCTCTTGTTAAAGCTTATTACTTGGCTTTGGGTAATGCAGAGAACATTACTATTAAATTTTATAAGCTTTAACTGTAAACTGCAGTGTTATACACCACAACTAGTTTTGGCTGGGGAGGGGGGCAAAAAAGGGGTTTTCGACGTTTTTGCACAGTTTGACTTACGGAATTGTTTGGAACAGATCCTTTTAAGAATTCTTTTGGATTTAATAGTAGTTCAAGCTATCAGTAGTATTTTGGTTGGGTTCCAGTCGGGCTTAGAGGAGAACTAAAATAAACATATATACACTAAAATTTGTGTCCGGTAGAATGCCGATGTCTAATTACTTGGACTAATGGCAGCGTTTCTGGGGGCAAAAGATTATTATAAAAGGCTAAATGAATGAATAAATAGTCTAGCTTGATGTTATGCTAATCGCATAAAGTTAAAGTGGAGGTTTGAACTCTAAAGTTAACGGACAATGTTTGATCTAAGTGGAAATTTTTCATAGTAGTTGCGATCGTTCAAACACAATAAAAAATATCACACATTAAAAATGGTTGTCAGTACATGGGCACAAGGTTTAGTGCCTTTCTCCTAAAATACAACTAAGCTAGAGTTTGGGGCTTTATGCCCGAAAAGAACAAGGATAAAATGAAAATACAAAAATACAGAGTTCAGTAATGGCGGCCATGTTGAAGGTACGATGTGGTTTTGGGGTGATCTTCAAACGTGAATTACTGGTACTTCCTGGTGGAAAGTTCGGATTTGGGCTTCTCCAAGCATCTTGTATTTGGGCAAGCTATAGATGTTGAAAATTTGGAAGGATTCTGTCCATTAACAAAAAAACGGCCAGATGTGCCTCGGCGAGGCATTTTGGATGCCTCAAGAAAAAAAATTTCAATTTTCTTGAAAAACAGGCGTTTTTCGGTGGCGCTCGTTTACAAGGGTGAATTCCAGAAGAATCCGTTAATTTATAACCGCATCTGCTAAATTATACAATTAACCCAGATAGATATCGCTTTACCAAAAGAGCGCCCGAATCCTCGAGGGCCACTGACTGCTGTTTAAGTTAAATCGGAGTTTAACCCATAACCGCCTGAAAGAACTTTAGACCCCTTTTTTTAGAGTCCATGTGGTACTTGGGTCGGTTCTCGGATTCGAACCGGCATTCTCTTGGTTTGGAGCCGACGACGCTGACCACTGGGCTGTGACTGGGCTGTGACTGCCAGCTTTGCTCGGGGTCCCCGGGGACCCCTCACAAAGCTCGCGCTGGGACTTAGTTTTTCGCTGTTATACGTTGAAGGCATACGTTCGTATCTAGGCGGTTACGGGTTAAAATAAACAAGATAAAAAACCTTGTTTCTAATTGCCGGGAAGAAAAATACACTACCTGTAAATTTATTTGCATTCAGTTCCTGAGTGCTTGTTACCCTGGAGGAATCGAAAACATAGGTACGCCCAGTTCGCACACCCACTGCGCACGCTATGCATCGTTCCCGTCGTTCCCGTTCGCCGGTCTTGCTGTCATCGCACCGCCCGCTCCCGCGCTACCTTCATTCCCGTTCGCTGTTCGTCAATCTTGAAGCCCATCAACATCGCATCGTAACGTTCCCGGTTGCCGGTCTTAGCAGCTCATCGCACCGTGCATCTTCCCGTTCGTCGTTCTCGTTCGTCGTTCCCGTTTGCCAGTCTTTGAAGCTCATCG
Source organism: Lithobius niger (assembly GCA_023313725.1). Classification (NCBI taxonomy): domain Eukaryota; kingdom Metazoa; phylum Arthropoda; class Chilopoda; order Lithobiomorpha; family Lithobiidae; genus Lithobius; species Lithobius niger. The sequence goes on along the minus strand of JAHWFP010200839.1, from coordinate 11,084 downwards.
CACCGCCCGCCGCTCCCGTCGCCGTTCAGCGGTCTTTGCAGCTCATCGCACGGCGCATCTTCCCGCTCACCGTCTATCAACCTTGCAAGGCGTGTCATGTCGTCCGCCATTCCCGTTCGCCGGTCTTGAAGCTCAGTGCAAGCCCCAGCAGCCGCTACGTCAACTTCGCTGCCCTGGCCGTTCGTCGTTCCCGTTCGCCGTTCCCGTTCGCAGAACTTGCGCCACTACATGAAGAAGGCCCGTTCGCGTTCGCTCGTTCGCTGGTCGTCCTCTCATGAAGGAAACCTTCTCGGCCTCCCTGATCTATCATCACTCATCAGCTCATCACACCGCCCACGCTCCCGTCGCTGCGTGACCGCCCCTGCGACTCCTCCGTCGGCCTTACGAAGCATGTTGTAACGTCCGTCATTCCCGTTCGTCGTTCTCATTCGCCGGTCTTAAAGCTCACCACGCCGTCCGCCGCTCCCATAGTGATTCAGAGGGCCTTGCAGCTCATCGCACCGTGCCCTAGCCGCTCATCGTTCGTCGTTCCCGTTCGCCGGCCTTTGATGATCATCACCCCGCCTGCTGTTCCCGTCACCATTCAGCACAAGCTCCTGCAGTCGCTGTGTCACGTCGCTACCCTGGCCGTTCTTGTTCTCGTTCGCAGCCGCCGTTCGCTTGCTTGATCACCGCCACTCTACTAACTTTTCAAGCTGGCAATGAAACCTCCGTTCGCCGTCTGTTGGCTCGACCCCTGCCGTCGCCCGTTCATGTCACCGCTGCGTCAACATCGTCGCGAGAAGACCGTTGTCCATTGGCCGATGCACCAAGACGGCTCCGTTCACTCTCGCTCCTTATCCGCTCGCCGCTCACCCCTACAAGGATAAGGTGCGTTCGTTTTTTCTTACAGTTCGTCCCTTCAGGGAGGTAAACTTCCACAAAGGATGACCGCCATAGCTAGAGGCTTCTCTCGTACATCGTGGCCACCTTTTACTGCACCGTCCGCCTCATGATGGATGCCGCCCGTGCAGCACTCTTTCGGGAGACTTCTTCCTTTTGGCCTCCCAGCCCATTACGCAATTTCGACGTCTGGCTGAATGAAGATTCTCATCATTCCGTTCGTCCCGTCGGCAACCGAGCAAGTGAAGCGTTCACCGTATCTGTCACTACTCTTCTTCTTGGAATATATCTGCTCGAGCCTGTAAGTTACACCAGCATCTCACGTCGTCGCCCGACTCAACAACCGCCACTCACAGCCCGCCCGGCGTTCACAAGCTTACCCGAAGAATCTCTGCTCGAACCCGTTCACAGTTCACCCGTTGGCATACAACCACTCGCCGTTACTGACCTACCAACAGTTTCTGCTCCAACACCTCCCGTCGCTGGCCCGGCCTCTGTTCATGCCCTGCCATCACGGTCATCTGCTCCTGTTGTTCGACCCCCAGAAGACTCAAATTGTCATTCGGTGCTTCTTCGTCCTGTCCGACTTGACGTTTCCGCACTTTTCATCGTTCCCGTTCGTCCACGACATCACTCTCGTCTACCCGTCTTGCCACCCTCACAGCATGCAGCCCTGTTCAGGCCCACGCTTGCTGTCGCCTTGCCTCTCTTGCTTCCTGTTTCTCCCCCCTCTCTTGTCACAATTGGATGCTCCCTCTCGTTTTCCCGCCAAAACTTCTCATCCCTGTGAGTTTTCCCGCGTTGACATCTTCTCATCATGTCCGTCTTGGCGCGCACACGCGGTGGCAAGACTCACAGTGCTCCACTCCGCAATCCGGACTCCTGCAACTGTGCTCCCATTCTCTCAAAGATCAAAAGATATGACCCCCACCCCTCCTGCCAGAATCACAGGACGTGAAACTATTATACAGACCCTTGCACTATCTGCAAAACTATCCTACCACATGACTGGGCCCTAATCGTCAAGAAGAACACCGCTGCTGCCAAACGATCTTTACAGCGCAAGGAGCAACGTGAGCGCACTCGCTCTTTTTCCAAATCTCCGGCTACTCCTTCGTCCTCTCTCGTTCCAGGCCAAGCTGTTGTCCCGACCGACCAACGTCGTTACCGAAATCACCGGGAAATCTCCAATTCTGTCCCTGCCATCAGTCGCTAACCCCCCTATCGTCCAGCCTCCCTGTGCTAACTCTGGAATTCCGACTGTCCTTTCACAAGGCCTCGACTCGAGCAAGAAGTCAAAGTCTAAACTTACCAACTTCGGTGACACTTCGTTTCTCCAGGGAGCCATCCAACACAAGTTGGACCTGAACAAGAAGGAACGTGCTAGGTTATTGAAAAACTGCCAACCAATCGCCGCTGAATTTGCCACCATTAAAACCAAACTCTCAAGTGCTGATAAGATCATCACAGCCCAACGCACAAACATTGCCAACTTGCTCAAAAGCAACAACAAGCTTCTACGTCGTGTCGAGCTAGCTGACACTCGGTTTCGGCGACTTTCTCCCCTTCCCCTCACGGGAAAGCGGCCTCTTTTCAAGATCCATCACCCTCATCCGCCGATTCGTCCTCCCGTTCGACCTGTCCCTACCGCAAGCATGGCCTGCCAAACCGACAATTATGCTCCTCTCCTTCAGGTCCGAGTTGGAAACCATACGGTAAACTATGAGCCTCGCCCTATCTCTACCGCATCGATTCTCGAACCCTGTAATCTCGCTGAAAATGTCCGCCGTCAACAGGCGGCCATCTCTCAAGAGTGGCTACGGTCCAACCAGGCCATGCCTGCAGATCGGTACATCGCCCGCCAAGTTTGGCAGTGGGATAATGCTTCCCGCTTCACCCCAACCAAGCCCGAAATGCATTTTGTCTCCAACTTCAAAACCAGAACTCTCCCCTGCATAAACTGCCGCTCCCGCGCCAAGGGCTATAGTTTTTCGTTTGTCGCACGGCCTTAAATCATTTCACCTGACTTCATCATTCTACTAGTTTTACTTCGGAATGGGCCCTCCAAAGTTTTCAATCTGACTGTTTTCGACTGCTCATTCCATACCTGTCCAATAGATAAATTATCCAACCTCAACTTCCGTTGGTTATGTCTGGGGAAATTACCTGCTTCAATTCATTTGTTGAAAATACGTTTGCATAATAGAAGCACAACATCGTAAAAATTCCACTCAAATTCACACTCAAATACAGAATCAGCTGGAAACATCACTGATGATCAGTATAACTTTCAATGGAAAGTTGCAAAACAAGACCACCGTACAATTCTCTCTGTTTTTCAAAGCATTTGTGGGTTAAGCGAAGAACTTTCTCGCCTCTAAACCGCTAACCATAACTTGATGAAATAATTAACACATCTCAAAAAATGGCAGCACAGTTTGATTGTTAAATGCCTGACGCACGCAAGATTCCAGTCTCCCGAAGAATTGAACAAATGGCGCCACCTGTGTTGACAAAATTTGAGTTCAGGCCTGATTGGTCGTGAAGTATACCGACGATTAAAGCTGCCCGGATCAACTCCAAAGCTGAAGGATCTTAAAAAGGCCAAAATACTCTACAAGTTTCTTCCTAATAATGGTAAGAATTTTCCCTTTTCAAAATGAAAAATTTGTGATATGCTTTGTAATAAACCAAGATGGAAGGAGGAAATTTCTAAAAATAAAAAAAAAATAAAAAATCCCACCGGGCTAACTAGTTCCATAATAATAGTGGGTTTCTCTCTCCCCAATCTGAGGGCTTCTCGCAATCGTCAATTAGGCCACTCGGTAGACTATCCCTAAATCCGATCAACGAGCCTCTGGGGACCCAGTTCGCACCCTTGGGAACCCGTCACGATGGTGCCCGCCACCTAAGCGATGCGGTCATCTAGTAAATTTACAGGTACTGTATTTTTCTTCCCGGCAATTAGAAAGCCCAATTTTTCCTTGGGGGAGGTCAAAATTGGTTTCTATTGCCTAAGGCGAAAAATACACTACCTGTAAATATCCCACCCAACCTCCCCTCTTCAGTCACCGATCGTGACATATCGAGAGGAAAAGAGATGGCGGCTGGCTTGCCCATGCGCCATTTATAGGAGGCCTGCGCACGCTATGCATGCGCAGTGGGTGTGAACTGGGCGTACCTACGTTTTCGATTCCTCCAGGGTAACAAGCACTCAGGAACTGAATGCAAATTACAGGTAGTGTATTTTTCCCCTTAGGCAATAGAAACCAATTTTGAGCTCCCCCCAGGTAAAATTGGGCTTTTTAGGAAAAGCACCACTCTGACATTACAGCAAGTGAAGACAGAAAATGCCGTTTGGCTTACTTCACTGTAAAATTCCAGAACAAGAGGTAAGTTAAAAAATGAACTATACAATTTAGAATGGGAGTCCTAAAATTAAACTTTCAATTAACTAGTAACTTATACTGGCCACTACCTTTGCCCGGCATGCCAACCTTCAGAACGCGGTATCTCCACTCCTGACCGGCCGTGACCACCACTTGTGTTAGATCTGTGTGTTGTGCTATGGATAGGGGGCGACTGGGGCTTTTTATGCTAGAGCGTCGGATTTTGGTTGCAAAAGCGCGGACGCCGAGGACATCTGCGGGGGGTCTGATAGGGTGAGGGCCTGGAGAACAATGGAAAGTGGGAGGAGAAGTCGGGTGAACAAAGGCTTTTGCTTGGGAACCGTCTGAAGGAACAGGACTATGTACACACGTGCCAATAACGAGTTTTGAACTGTTTGACAAAGGAAAATTGGCTTTTGGGAGACTTTGGGAGTTTTGGTGTACAAAATATTAAACTACAGTGTTATGCCCTGCAACTATTGAAGGAGGGGGGGGGGGACGAAGGATAATGCACAGTTTGACTTTGGCAATTTAATAGAAGGAACAGATTGTTTGTTTTGCATTCGGATTGTTGGTAGTCACGGTCGAGTTTTCAGTTTACTATTTACAGCAAATAAAATTCACGTTCGTTTAAATCGTTGCTGAAGGAAGCTAAGCAGAGGTAGTGATCCGGGGGTAAAAGATTAAACTCAAAAGATTAAATAAACCAGCTTAGTAAAAAGGCTATATAAAAATTACGAGTTAAGTTTTGTCTCAGCAGAGAATGGCGATAGAGAAAAGTCGGACATTTTTCATAGCATTTGGGGTACCAACAAACAAGATAAAAAATATCGTACCAAGTCTGAATTTAACACATATCTGAGGTTAAGTACCTTAAAGGAAGCCCCTCCTAAAACACAACTAAGGTAGTGTGTTTAGGCTTTATGCTTGCAATAAAAATAAAAAGAAGTATTTACATTTGTACACGAGTTTTAAAGTTACGGCGGCCGGAAATGTGAGCGCTACGGCCCAGTTTGGTGACTTTTTCAAATAGATGTACCTGCAGAACTAGAAGGAAATTTAATGTTCTGCTAGTAGTGGTCCCTCCATTTGGGGGGGTTGGTAGGGGCCCTGCCCCCCGGGCGGGGGTGTTATTGTTGTTGGGTCTATTGTTCTAAGTGAATTAGGTAAAGAGTTATAGCGGTTGGAAGTGCTTAACCCGTTAGTTACTTTAATGGGTGGGGGCGGTGGAGCCCCTTGGGGCCCCCTGTGGGGCGGAGGGTGGGGGGAGGGGGAAGGGGGTGTCGCGTGGGTGGGGTGGGGGGTGGTCGGGTGGTGGTGGAGCAAAGCGTTCGAGGGGGCAGGGTGCGAAAGGTCACATTTAACCCTTTCCTTCCAGACGGTAACCCCTTGGTTACTAGTGAGTGAGGGAAGGGTTAAGGGGGGGCCTCGAAAAAGCGCCGGGACGGCCAGAATCGGGCCGGGAACGCGTTTTCCGCAGAGTTTTGGCATGGGTGGGGTCTCGAAAGAGGGCCGGGTTGGAGGGGCCTCGAAAGAGCGCCGGGGTCGGCTCGGGAGGGAAGGGGAGGGGAGGGGCGAACGGGTTTTTTCCCTCTCGGGGAAGGGAGGAAGGAGGGCCTGGTGGTCTCGAAAGAGGGCCGGGTCGGGAGAGAGGACTTTGTGGGGAAGGGAGGGTGCGGGTGCGTATTTTTTCAACGCCTTGTCTTAGGGGGGGGGGGGATTGAGGCTTAATGGCGCGTCGACAACTTGGTCATTAGCGCCAACCTCAGTCACAGTGCAGTGGTCCGGGTTGCCACTGCACCACACATTACAGAGACGTTATTCAAACCCCTAATCTAAATCTTGTCATACATCTGTACCTCCTTCAAAAATCGAAAAACACCGGACAGGAGGACAGACTTATAGCCCAACTGACGCGCAATGTCATGCGGAAGATGGAACCGACGACGAACACCATCAAGATGGCGACAATCAACAAGTAAGTGCCGGACCGTAAGTGGCCGTCGACACCAAGAACATTCAGGAGGGTCAACCCCCAGCAAAAGGAAACAGTGAGTAAGTCGGGTGTGACCAATTCGCAAACGGGCCAACACAACCTCCTCACGGCGACTGCGGCGACACGCCGAGTGCCACTCCTCGACAGTGCCTTTAATAGCCCGTAACTTATTACCGTCCTGTCTGTCCCACAAGGTTTGCCAAAAAGCGTGTAACCTCAGACGCAGAGTTGGAAAGGCATCTGAGGGAACAAGGCTGAGATCCCTACCGAGAGGGCCAGAAAGGGCCCCTTTCGCAGCAGAATCAGCTTGTTCATTCCCTGCTATCCCAACATGGCCCGGGATCCAGCAGAAAAGCATGGTTTTCCGCTGGCCAGGCAAGCAAAGCTTGGACACGTTGTGTCAAGGGGTTCCGAGGATTGTTATTCGCCAAGGACTCCAGGGCACTCATGGAATCACTAAAGACAATGAAATGCGTGCCCTGAAGGTCAAGGATCCATTCCACCGCCAAACCAAGAGCCAAAAGCTCTGCAGAGAACACAGAATAGCCTGATGGAAGGCGATGGGCAATCGTTACACCCTTACACACACAAGCACACGCCACGCCAACGTCGGACTTCGACCCATCAGTAAACAGGCGCTGATAACCGGCGTACTGAGAACTCAGCCGCCGGAACTCCTGTAAGTACCTTGCTGGTAGAGTGGAACCCTTCGGGAGGGACGCCAGAGCGAAAATGAAACTGCCACCTGGGACAAGCCAAGGGGCAACTGGCATTCTCCCAAGCCTCAAGACGCAGGGCATTTCAAAGGCTATCTCCTGACAGGACTGCTGGAGCCTATCGCGGAAATCACCCTTACCCACCCTGCGTCTACCGACTCGCAAGTCTGGCCCAAAAACCATGGACCAAGCAGGACTGGATTGCACAGCACGCAAACGCACAGCATACTGAATGGCAAGCTGTCGCCGACGAATGGCCAAAGGTGGCTCCGAGGCCTCAGCATAGAGGCTGACCACTGGAGAAGTTCAAAAAGCCCCAGTCGCCACACGCAGGCCACTGTGATGCACAGTGTCCAACATCCGGAGAGTGGAGTCACTAGCCGAATCATAGACCATACACGCATAATCAAGTTTGCTGCGGACAAGGGCTCGGTAGAGGCGCAACATGGCAGCGCGATCGGCACCCCATGAAGTGCCCGACAGGACCCGCAAGATGTTAAGCGCCCGCAAAGCCTTGTCTTTAAGCTGGCGTAAGTGTGGAAGCCAAGACAACCTGGAATCGAACACCAGACCCAGGAAACGTGCCTGTGGGACAACAGGAATTTGTGCCTGTCCCAAGTACAGGCAAGGATCCGGGTGCAGTGTTCGTTGGCGGCAAAAGTGGATGCACACAGTCTTGTCCGGAGAAAACCGGAAACCATTACTTACCGCCCAGGTCTGGACTTTGTTAATTGCCAGCTGTAGCTGCCGCTCGCAGGTCTGCATGCGAGCTGCCCGAAAGCGCAGGCCGAAGTCATCGACAAACAATGACTGGGGAACAGCACCTTGCTGAGCAATGGGGTTGATCCCTATAGCAAACAAGACGACACTAAGAACACCTCCTTGAGGCACACCATTCTCCAAGACAAACGGGCGGGAAAGAGTCGCCCCGACACGAACGCGAAAAGAACGGCCTGAGAGGTAAGCAGAAAGCAACAGTGGCATCTGTCCCCTCAAGCCATAGTTATAGAGATTAGGGGGAGGTGTGCGTGTGTGCCGTGTTTGCGTGATAATAGTGATGAAAGAGTTGGTGGGGTTTGCATGATCGGGCAAGTTTTGGCAAGTCTGGGCAAGTCGAGACATGTTCTGGCATGTTCGGGCACGTTCGGGCTTGTTTCAGTAAGGGTAGGGGTAAAAGGCAGTAGTGAGTGAGAACCGGAACTCACGGATTTCGTTACGTGGTGCAACACTGGTGTGGGGTTGTTGGAAACCAATCAGAAACGAAAGAAATGACGCTATTTACTTGGATTGGGTCAGAAATTGAAAGAAAAAAAGGACGCCAGCAGTTTGATTGGTCTGACTAAATAAAAATAAAAAATAATAAAAAAGTGCTGTTTCTTTGCTGGCGCTGAGAAGTTGCGTCGTCAGATTGAAGTATTTCTTGCTAGTGTGTTGACGTGCAATGGATTGCGACCCTGACGAGATACTTGGCGATATTCAGAACATAGCAGACGAGCGGCAGTTTGCTCCTTACAAATGGCTCGGACATTTGCCTGGTTTAAACATTCGTTTGCGGAGATCTCTCTTTCCTGAAGCCTTGGCGTGCAAAATATTCTTTTCGTTAGAAAGAGAAGTTAATTACCTGATCGACCAAAGTGTTACTCTGTTTGGAACTGTGTTCAACCTGAAAAGACAACACGTTGCTTACGGAACTCATCCTGCATTGAGTTACAAGTACGAGGGTGGACTGGTTTTGCATGCCAAACCTTTGACTCAGTTGGTGGGAGCCTTACTTCGTTGCGTGCGTGAGGTTACCGACGTTTCCTACGATTTTGTGATCGTAAACAGGTATGCGAACGGAAAGGATTGTTTAGGTTTTCACACGGACAGCCTGACCGAATTAGTGCCAGACGCAGGAACCGCTTATCTGTTATTCGGTGCCGCTCGCGACGTCGTCTTTCGCAACAGTGGCTTCGTTACCGATCATTCGTACACGGTGAACGTCACGAACGGGACCTTCTTGAAATCGTCTCCACCGACTCAGGACTGTTACAACGTCGGCGTCCCGCAAAGAGTCGAAGTATTGGAACCCACTATTTTCCTTGAGTTCAAAAATATTGGACTCTCCGACAAAAAGAAGGAAACCTGGGGAAAAATTAAAAAAAAAGGTGAATATCCGGGCGCAAAGTCGTCTTCGTGCCCTGCGTGTTTTGGTGATTGTTGTTGATTGTTTAATTAATGACGTCATTCTGTGACGGACCAATCAGAGTTTGGATATTTTTGCTGCAAGAAAACGTGCACGCCTTTCTTTCAATTCACGCCGACCAATCACAGTTGTGCTGGAAATGTGTTACCGGTGTGATCGTTTCTATTAACTGTAGATTTGATGCCGTTTTCTTCAGAGAAACCAGCATTCCGTTTCGACTCAACAAGGCACCAAAAATCCTTTGTAGGCGAATTTGAACGCTTTGTACACTTTCGTCGTCATCGTCGTTGTAAACCTGGATTCGAAATGGAGCAATCTGGAAGTTGTGTTGCGAGTGACAATGCTATTTCACAGACTGAAGTGTATGATAATGATTGTGATAATGGCTTTAATGACGATGTTGCGCAATCTGAGTTCGTGGATGAGAATGTGCAAACCCATATCCCTACAGCGCTGGACTTGAAGGCAAGTGATAAACAGTTCGAATCGCCTGTCAACGCAGGAGAGAGTGGTTTGCACGTTCCCAGCATGCTGAAAAAAAAGAACAGATATCCCAGGAAACGTATTCAGTTTGCTGACGAATCAGAATTGGCAACAATCAAACGCTCGAAAGACTTGATTTATGTGATGAGTGCCGCCGAACAATACAAACCTGACCCTAAAAAGTTCTTGGTTATTGGTGCTCCAAACATTTTTGTGAACGTGCAGACGTTTAAAAATACGGTGTACGTGGGCGTGAGAATGTTTACATTCAGTCAAGTCGAGTTGGAATGGATACCTACACGTACGGGACTGAACATGTCGAGCGACGAGTTTGCAAAACTGTGTTTTCCGAGAATGCTCGATTTAATTTCGGACGCAATTGATCAGGAGGAGACATTTAGAGCACCCATTACAAAACGCGATTTGCAACACGAACTTGAAAATCCGACCTCTTACCCTGAACACATAAGTGGTGATATCTTTGAACATCGCCATGACTTTTCTTACAACAAGCGTGTTGTTATTGGTCGTACCTATTCGCCAAAGAAAGACGTTACGGTGTCTCTTCTGCAGTTCGAACCAAACGATTCGTTTGAAAGTACGAAACCAGTCAAAGGTATTCACTTAAGCCTTTCAGCGTGGGCGAAATTTCGTGAATTATTTGAGGAGATAACGCGCCGTATTGACAAAGCCATGTGTGTGTGTGTGTGTGAACAACAAAACAAAAAAAAAACATGTAAGAATGCAAAAAAAAATTCATGTATTGGATTATTATTATTATTATTATTTGTTCTTTCCATATCTATTGGAATATTAGTGAAAATTCTTCATATTATGGAATACCTGTATGTTCATTCTTTCACGTGAAAAGATTACGTTCTACTTGTTCATTGTGCGTGTGTGCGCGTACGTGTGATTCAAAAGGGAGAGGAAAAGCTTTCCTTTTCAATGGTGAATGAATGGCTTTTGTATAGCCAACTTGTGCCTTGAGAGCCGGGCCGCATTCCTGCTGGACTGACAGACAGACAGACAGGCAGGCTGAGAACCAGCCAATGCCTACTATTTTTTAAAGACTGACTGAGAGCGAGCTCTAGGCCTATGCTGAAATGGGAATTGAATTGGATTGAAACTGAAACAATAATAAAGTAAGACTTTTCATTTTTGTGCACAGAACTGAATTGAACTGAAAATTGAGTTTTGATGACTGGGTGTAACTGGAAAAAAAAAATACGAAAAAAGGACAAAAAATGTAAGTAAAAAAAAATGTAAATAATGTAAATAGTGTAAATAAAACTAAAAAAAAAAAATTACATCTCATTTATTTGCATGCTCTAAATACATTTTTTTTTACACTTGGTATTGATTTAATGCCAACGAAATTTGCTCATAATAGCATTGTAAGTCTCTTGGAATTCGAGCAAACGTGTGTTTGA
>JAHWFP010200837.1:0-18338 GCA_023313725.1 Lithobius niger | reverse complement strand
GTCAGATTTGATGCTCGCACCGCTGACCTCATTCGCCCTCTGCCCTCGGTGACCTCCAACTTTTATGACTCTTTGTTGTGCATCGCGCATTGAACTAACGCTATTCATCGCTAGTGAAAACTCAACAAAGAAGGTAAAAGTGGTGCTGTCATTGTCAAACGAAAGCTAAATTCATGAATTTGAACTTTTAAAAAGCACTATTCGTTGCAACAATTAACTGTTTACGTCGTATAATAATCGAAACAAGAAACGCCTGCAAACGAAACCAAAATACGTTTCTACGGAAGCTTCCAAGCAACATCGCTAGTTTCTCGAACTGCACAAAAAGTGATCTACGGAAGCTACACAGTGCCATCACAAATTTATTATTTTTTTTTGAAACTGTAAAATAAAAACAGCATTTTTTAAATGAATTTAAATGCAGTAAGTGTAGACGAACTTTCAAACTTGACAAAAGATGCACTCAAAAATGAATTAGAATTTCGCCAGTTGCCCTTTTTTGGAACTAAAGATGAGTTAGCAAAACGACTGCAAGCAAGCAATACTCGACATGAAAATGATGGTACATTTGCTCATTTAGACCAACAAAGACAAAAACTAATTGACGAAATGGAGGCAAATAAAAAACTAAAGGACGATTTAGATGCAATGAAGCTGCAATTGCAACATCTGCGAGACTTAATGCAAGCACAAGCTACAAACACCGCTCACCAAGCCAACCAGTCACCTATTGTGCAACAAATTAACAGTGCTCCATTAACAGGTGTACCCAACAGTACTACTCAGACGCCAAATACTGCAACTCAAATTTTACCACCCCAGCAAGGAATTTCTGTGTCAGACCTCGCCGCCGCATTTTGCCAATACACTGCAACGCAACAACAAACCACTGTGCCGCAAACACCGCAAATTTTTATAACAAATGACACTTCTAAAGCCATCCCAACATATTCAGGTGATATTCATGATAGTGTTGTAGAATGGGTAAAAACTGTCTATCGCATTGCAACTCATGCGCATTGGACACCTTCGCTTAAAATGATAAACGCACAATCTCGTTTAAGTGGATCTGCACTAAACTGGCAGAAAACTGACAGAAAAACATTCGACGCCTGGGATGATTGGAAAACTGCTTTAACAAACAGATTTAAATGAAAAATGAACATGATCGACTTCATCAACTATCAAGCAGAACGAAAGCTTAACGAACATGAAAATATTGCAGATTACATCTTCACAAAAAATGCTCTTCTGGAAAAGGCACCGCATCCCTTAACACCAGAGAGAATTGCTTTAATCGTCGGAGGGATTAACGACGACACATGGGCAAATCCACTTATTACGCCTCCATGCATATCTGTTCAGGAACTGATTGATCATGCTCATGCCCTTGATTCCAGACGGAAAATCAAAGCCAAGGAAAAATCAAGTTCTCACGAATTCAATGGAAAACGCAAAAACAGTGCTAAAGAACACAAGTATCAAGAACAAACTACCTCAACGCATTCATCAGACTCTCAATCGTCAAGTTCCCAAAATCGCCATCATCTAAAAAAAATTTGACCCCAGGAAAGGCGACCGCTCTGAAGATTTCGATTGTTGGCGATGTGGCGAACGTGGCCACCTTAGCTTTCAGTGCAGCCTGCCACCACCAGAAGGAGAAACAAATAGAGTTGCTAAACCTAGCTCGCATCAAAAACAAACATGGAACACTAATGAAAACAAGTCAACTCGTAGCAACGCAGCACCCCCCATGAAAGCTTCAACTGAAAACGATGGAAACTCGTCTATACGACCGAAACAAGGCCGAGAAACCACTCGACCTTCTGTCAACTGTATTGCACCGCAACCCCTTCAAATGCCATTAGTCACAGCAACATTTGACAAAAACATTACTGTTGATGCCTTATGTGATCCATGCTCGCATGTGACGCTTATTCGCCGTTGTTTAGTGCCGCCGCACCTGACTGTACATCCTTGGCAAGATGGATCCCTTAACGTCGCTGGAGGAAACACGGAACCAGTTGGTTGGATTACGGCTCGCATAGTTGTTGGTAAAATCGATTACATTGTACCTAAGATAGGAATTTTAGACAAACTTCCAGTCGCACTCATTTTACGCAGTGACTGGCAGCGTGCAATTCAAGCATGATACATACTGGATTAAGATGGCTCTCTTTGCATTTCTACGCCAACGAGCACACAGGAATTTAAATGCATAGAGGCTCTACCCATCACAACCGCATGCACTTTTGAAGGCAGACATTCAAATTTTACACCACTTCAGACCGTTCATGAACTAGGCCTACAAAAGCAAAACGTGGTGCCCCACAACGCAGTGAATAAACAAGAGCCAACGCCTCACATCACAGAAACTATACCAGTTGAAACAAACGACAATACTTCGACTGCCAGGGCAACACCACCAGCTGAACCATTTCTGAAGCCCGCCGAGGAAAAAGAAAAAGAAACTATGAAAGATGAGTTCAGGGTAATTTTCTCGTCATCAACATCAGAACTCGAGGAATTCCCAGATTTTGAGCTCACCATCGAATTGGAACACAATCGACCTATTCTCTGTCGCCCTTACAAACTCGCAGAACCCGATCGCCAGTTTGTAAATGAGCAGGTTAAAAAATGGATTGATCTTGGTGTATGTCGCGAATCAACATCAGCCTACGCAGCACCTGCTTTTGTTGTAGACCAACCATTCCATGAGACAACGCCAAGACGAATGATTGTCGACTACAGTCGCACAATAAATCCTATAACAATACCCGATCCACATCCAATCGACAATATGGATGATGTCATTCGACGCATTGCTGGAAAAAAGTACAAATCAAAGATGGATGTAGAAAAAGCCTTTCTCACCATCAAAGTAAACCCCGCAGATGTGCACAAAACTAGTTTTGTCACCCAAGATGGTCATTACGAATTTTTGAGGATGCCTTTTGGTTTAATCAACGGACCATCAGTCATGACAAAAGCCATCAAGAAATCATATGCACACTTGCAAAAAGAAGGTGTAGGTACGTACATAGACGACGTAAGTTGTGGACACGATGAATGTGCCGAGCATATTGGCTGTCTTCGCAAAATCTTCGAGGCTACTCGCCTTGCTAAATTCAAATTTAAGCCCCAAAAATGTGTTTTTGCTGCTGAAGAAATTTCACTCCTGGGCCGTATTATCACATCAGATGGCATCAAACCACACCCGCAACGCGCTGCAGCAGTTAGCCGATATGAGACACTTTCAACGACACACGAAGTTCGAAGCTTCTTGGGTTTCGCAAATGCCTTTCGCCGTTACATCAGGGACCATGCAAAACGAGCAAGGCCACTCACAAATCTTTTGAAGCAGAGTCAAATTAACAAAGATGCTCCAACAGATACACAACCACCGCACCAGCGACTGAAGAATGTGCAAATCACATTGACGAAAGAGCAACAAGCCTCTTTCGATTCGCTGAAGGAAGCAATAACGTCGGCTCCAATACTTGCTTTCTATCAACAAGGAGCCCCCACGTACGTCGAGACGGATGCATCCTAGTCAGGCTTAGGAGCATGTTTGTCGCAAGACCAAAATGGACGAAGACGTGTAATAGAGTATGCCAGCCGCACACTTAAAGATGCTGAGAACCGTTATCATTCAAATGAATTGGAATGTGCTGCCGTTCATTGGGCCCTAATAGATAAGTTTAGACTGTATTTACTAGGCAACCATTTCACTTTAGTAACCGACAACTTCACAACAGCCTATGTTGTCAACAAGGCCAAAATGAATCGCAAATTTGCAAGGTATATTGTCGATTTCGCCCCATACGACTTCACTCCTGTCCATCGACCGGGAAAAAGCAACGTCATCGCTGACCATCTATCACGATATCCTGTGAAACCAACGCTGAACACATGTTTGGCAGTTGTCACGTCGCAAGACTCCCGCCTCATTCAAGCTCAAAACAGTGATGAATTTTGCCAACAGATCGTCACCAAGCTTACCCAAGACCCATCAACGCCTCATCTGCGACAGCTACATAAACAGTACAAAATTCAAGATGGAACACTGCTACATCTGGCCGAATCAAATGGAAGAAATACCGAAACAATTGTCATTCCTCGCTCCTTGCGCTCTGCTGTCATGAAGTTATGCCATGATGACGCCGGCCACTTTGATGCCACCAAGACCATTGATCGCATAAAAACGCGATATTGGTGGTCTTCACTTCGCCAATTGGTTCACGGTTGCGACCCTTTTTTGCGAACAAACAGACGAACAGTGCTTGCTAATGGACTCCTACAACCAAGACAAATCCCCGAAACTACGTGGGAAATCGCTTCAGGTGACCACATCGTAGGTTTGCCTGAATCCACAGCAGGCAACACCGCCCTTTTAGTTCACATCGACCACGCCACACGTTATGTGATCGCTCGTCCAACTTCTTCGCTTGATGCCCACTCTGTTTCCGATTCCATTGAACGAGACATTATATTTCGATTTGGTCCACCGCTGAGCTACATATGCGATAATGAACCAGGATTCACTGCCCAGCACACACAGCGCTTTCTCAGGAAGTACGGCATTCAGCATACACCAACGCCACCATACACACCTCAGGCAAATGGCTTAGTTGAAAGATCGAATGCCACCATTGTTGCCATTCTAACCAAGTTAGCAGCCGACAACCCACAGACTTGGGATGAACTTTTGCCAAATGCCCTGCTAGCAATTAACACCGCTCGCCAAAAGTCAACGCTTCACACGCCATTTTATCTTCTCCACGGTTACCATCCCCGCATGCCAGAAGAACTACATCTTGGTAGCCTAACCGAAGAAGTAGCAACACGGGAAGCTCAACTTGACATCCTTTTGAAAGCTCGAGGAGAAGCTGCCACAAACATTCAAACTGCACAACACGCAAGTAAGAAGAGATACGACAAGCGACGCCAAAATCACACATTCAACATCGGAGATCTGGTGCTTTACGACTGGCCGCAGGCATCAGATCACAAACTAACACGCCCTTACAAAGGACCATTCAGAGTCCTGCGTCGAGTCGGGGCCGTGTGCTCCCATATCTCCGATGTGAATGCACCTGAAGATAAGCCCAAAATTAAAATTGTTCATGTGCAGACCCTACGCCCGTATCACGATCGTGTTGATCTCAATACTCCACCGGACATTGAGTTCAACAGTGACGATATTGCCGAGGATACTGATGAAGAAATCAGTAGCACCGAGGATAACAGCGACACTGAGCAAAGTTCTGAATTCTACTCACCACTGCCGCCAAAAACTGCTAACCAGTCATCGGCAGACACTCGCCAGCAGCCACAACGAATCAGACGCCCACCTAGACGTTTTGAAGACTTTGAATTGGACATTTGATAAATACAATGTTTTTGAAGAAAATCCTTAAATATAATCATTATGTCGTTAACTCTTAGATTTAAGGAGGGCCGTGTTAGGTCTCAGAAAATTGTATTTGTGACTATTTAGACATGCAGCGCCATCACTTGACGTTCCCTTGTATTATAGCCTAGTGTACTTTTGTAAATAAAGTTAGTTAACCTCAACCTTACAGAATCATTCTATTGTTGCTTTCGGGTTCATTAATTGTTCCCCGTATCCGGTGCTTTGAAGTTATATGCCGCCATAATAAACTATCCCGTGTGGGAGGGATTTATTGTTATTCCATGAAGTGATCGATCACGAGCGACGATCTTATCGTAATTAAATCTACTTCTAGAAAGTCATTTACGTTCTTCGAAACTGTCGTAAATAATGTCAGCTGGTATGCCATCCTTTAAACTCTCGCAATAGGTGTAATTACACTTGTTCAGTCTCAAATGATATTGCCGCCTCTAGGTCGTCTTTGAAGAAGGACTCCCAATTATAATTGCTATCTGGAGTCGTTTTGATCTATCCGAATAAATACTCGGCTCATGCATTTTAATAAATGTATGATATTACGCAAATACGCATCCAATTAATTAATTGTATTGTTTCTGTTATGAATATTAATTAAGCCATTAATGATTTCCTTACACATAGTCTGGAGGGGACAGTTACAGTTCGCTTATAAAAAAAAGGTGCGTCGGAGGTTGTTGGCGGATGACCCCCCCCCCGGAAAACTTGGGGGGGGGGGGGGGGCTAACTGACAATGTCTTGTACCGAAGCGTGTAGGTCCTAAGCAACAGAAAAAGCTTCAGTAGGAGGAGGTAGGTCGGATTTCCAGTAAGTTTGCTGAGGAGCAGGCCCCAGTAGTTTTTTTCCTTCCCGAGGAAATTGGGGGGGGGGGGGGGGTGGAGGCATTTATAAGAAGTTTCAGCCAGGACGTGCTGGGGGTTTTCGGGGCACACGACTGATATTGTGCCGGTGGCGGACTCGCCGATCGGGTGGGGAGGATTGCTTTATGCTTTGGGAATGGGTTGTTGCAATGGGTCCTGAAGGCAGTTGTATCCAAGGTTTGCGAAATCTCCCACGAGGTGTGGTTCGTATGGAACAATGTTCAGGGTGTTGGCACTGAATGGGATAAGTATGGTTTGCTATGGTTTGCGAAGGTTGCTCTGAGAAGGGCTGATAGACTACCCCCTTGGAAGACAAGGGTTTTTTGTCAAGGATCTTTGTGTGTGGAAACAAGACAGATCCCTGAGAGTCGAACTGAACTTGTCTCAACAAGTTTGTTTGGGAAGTGCCGTTCAAGATGGAAATGCTCGCTTGAGTTAAGCGAGCGAAGGGAAGTTTGGGAGAATGGATGGATTCCATAGAGCTAAAGAGTTTACGCACTCAGTGTGCGAGGAAATCAAAGGAAGTTTTTGATGTCCCGCTGGGGAGGTATGCTTTTTCATTTTTTTGCAGTCCCGTTAAAGCTAGTGATGGCCCCAAGAATTGTCACCAACACAAGGGAGGCAAAAATTTTGCCTACCATCGACGACCTGTTGGGCCGCGCGGGCTTGGCTTTATTCACCCAATTCACATCAAAACCTATGGATAAAGTTTTTTCCAAAACACAGTGGTGTTGGAAAAAATGGTAACCCTAGATTTCGATGTAAATTGGACGAAGTCCCATCTCTTACTTCGCAGTGCATTTTAGATTTGGAAGCACTGGTAGACTCCAAGACGCAAGAACTGAGTGTGCCAGATCAAGAGGTGGAGGCAAGGGGTCTGTTGTGAAAGGAATTGGTCACAATAGTGGCCGTTTATTTGACTGACAGAAAGCACAGTGCCTATAGGGCTGGGTGCGTGCCTACACATGAGAGGGTTGCAAGCAGGATATGTGCAGTCTTGTGGTGCAGAAGTGGAAATACCGAAGGTTTGGGCCGGACAGGAACTACGCTGGTTGTCATAAGAGCTGGCGAGCAAACGGCTGGAATTGGGTGGCCAGGCCGCCAGAACTGGTGATCCACTCCGACGCGTCGCATTTTGGACGGGGAGCAGTTCTAGGATCAAACCAGAATGTGAATGATTATTGGTAAAACTTGAAACATGGTTATTATATCAATGTGAATGAACTCCGGGAGGTGAAGCTCAGCCTTTTGGCTTTCAAGGACGTGTGGACAGGATGGGAGATCCGGGTAAGGTGCAACAATGTCACGGCAGTTGAATATCCAATCAACTACGCACCCGAGTTCAATATCTAGATCTGGCTGGCTTTGATGTGCTTTGGTGCGATGGAAAGAAGATTTTAAATATGTCGAAGAATTTTTCGTCTTTGCAGACAATAGTGCAAACATTTAATTAGGGATTGTATTCTGGGATAAAAATCAGTTAAAGTAATAAATCGATGAGTCCAACTTGATTAAATGGAAATACGTACCAAAATACCTTTATTACTCCAAATGTAAGAAAAGTCAAATATAAGACGAGTAGCAGTTTTCGGCTTGCATATTCCAAAGAAATAAATGGTTCTGAATATAAGACGGGTGACTTTAGCAAGGCTTTCATAAGGGCTGGTATTACATTTGTTAGTTTGTATATTGGTAAATTTTATTTGGTACTGGATTCAAAGCGCCAAATTTGAATAACATCTTCGATTCTGGACTGCTTACTGAAGCCAGTTTCAAAATATATATAGTTTTTGCTAAATAATCCAAAATCTAGTTTGAGCAACTGGCTTGAGATTAGCACCATTAGCTAGCTCTCGAAAACACAATTCGAATGGTGCAATTCAAACATCAAAATTGTCCTGAGTTTGACAGAATTATGGATTTGCACGCAAGTATAAGACACTGCTGCTGTTTAAGCGGTTAAAAAAAAAAAAAAGCACCGTTTCGTATGCATCAGTTAGACGATGGCGTTCGACAACAATAATGTAAGACTTTCACTGTTTACCCAGTGGCGAAGCCACGAGGGCAATAAAGCGAAAGTCTTACCGAGTTGAAGCTTTAGTGGACGAGCCAGTGTTGCAATAAAGCGACAGTTAGTGCATTGTTGCCGAACCGTCGCTGAATATATTTGTGCAACAACGATTTGCATTGTAAGTAACCGAACCATTATTGTGGTAGCATAACGAGCCATTGTTGGTGGGAATGTGTGTGCTCCAACTTCGTTTTTAATACTCAATAACTGCAATAAATGCCTTATTTGTTTATTTTAATCAATTTTAAACTCTTTCCTTTGGGTCTTTCTTCAGCTGCAATAAATGTATTATTTTGGAAATATTGAAATGTAAATATTGATATACAAACATTATAGCGGTAGTAGATTTACTTACGGGAGTTACAACCAAAGGCCTTCATTTTCTTACTTACGTAGGTAAGAACAGCACGCCTTCGTTTTCTGTGTCTAGAATTATTTTTGTCTTATTTTAAAAATTAATAGTTGTTAATTTAAAGGGTGAAATAGTTTAATAATACTTTAGAAACTATTTGGGATATGTAAACATGAACAGCGATTGTATTTTTACTACTTAAGAACCAAAGATCTTCGTTTTCTTACTTACGTAAGTAAAAAACCCACGCCTAGCAGTGGCTTTTACTAGTGGTAAGACAACGGTTTCATTGTTGCAGTTATGCGTCTTCGGGATATAAATCCACTGCTGCGACAATAGCCCAACAACGAAAAAGTTGGATAATCACGGTAAAACGCACCTAATTCAAATGGCATTTAATTGCAAAACCAGGGACGTTTAAGTTGATGACATCATTTAATGATGGGAAAAGGGATTTCTAGGAACCATCACTTGCACCTCGTGTGCAGGATGCATCACCTTGTTTACTTGTTAAAGCTATTGGGTGTCAAGAATTAGAAAAGGAACGCGATTGGTTCACATAGGTTTTTTTGCATGCTGATGACCTAACCGGTTGATGACTTTAAATGCTGATGAACATTAACTCTGTTCTACAGTGGTAATGTTTTTTGTTGAGCTTGCTTTTGATTTAGGAGACAAGTTTGTTTAAAACAAAATAAAATATTGTACACTAGATTTATCAGCAGGCTATGAATCCAGTTTCTGCATTATCTGTAGACTATGCAAGCTTCTACTTTATTTTAGGTTTGCACATATTTTTTTTTTCACTAATGCACAAAGCAGATGCAAAGGGAAGTCCCTGCAACATGCTAAATCAAACAAAAAGTGAGACCCAAAGTGAACTGAATGACGATTCACTTAGAAACTGAGCACACAAAGAAAAACACGGTGGGTCATGTCGAAGACTGGCATGCAGGATACAGCGAGATTGGAATATTTACCACTGTACTTAAAAAACCAAAACTGGTAGTAAGGGCTGCCAAGTTGAGTATGGCCTTGCAAAGGAGTGACATCAGCAGACCAAAACATTCGCCAAGTTAATCCCACCAAGTTCAAAGGTTAAATGGAAACTTGGCTATTACTGCTTTCATTAGCAATATTTAAGGTGTTCCTTTAACGTCTAGAGTTATGACGACTTTACTGTGGTTTTGTGGATACACAATAGTTTTTTGTAATACTTTATGTGGAAGTGTCAGTGATGGGTTGAATGGCTGAACTTTGGTGTTTGCTACTTTGGTGTTTCAGAGTTATCCCTGAAGGAGTTCATACACTGCATGGTGGATAGGCTGGGAATATAGGTGCAGATTCACATTTTTCTCAATTCGCCATTGGCCGGTAGAGCAGAATTTTTAGTCGCCAACCGAGAAACTTTTGTCGCCAGATTAAAAAGTTCTTAGACACTGGAAGCCAGTAACCAATCAAATACAAATTCATTCAATCTAGATATGGTGATCCACACATTTGTCAAGCACAAGTTTCTTATAAATTATGATATTTTCTCTGGCTTTGCAGGAACACAAGCTTTGAAAACTTGTTTGCCTCCCTATCCGTTTCTTTTCTAACATTTGAAATGAAGGGATATATAGCTTGTAGGGATGTGCGATACTCGAAAAATTCGAGCCGAGCCGAGTATGAAACCTATACTCGAACTCGGCTCGCTGTTCGCGTCCATACTCGAAAAACTCGAATCCGGCGAAAATGCGATAACTTCGTCAATTTTTGACCGATTTTGACATTCCAATATACCAAATCGATCGTCTCAACGAGAGCTTTCTAGTGGTGCAGAATAAAAGTCAACAACTGAAATTATTTTCAAGTTATATCCTTAAAACTGGAAGACCATGAACCACACAGTCTGCTACGCACCATCTTTGTTCTTTTTATCTTAACAAATTAAAGAGAAACTAGCAAACAAAACATTTCCATCCAATACTCGAACTCGGCTCGATACTCGATTCTTCTGTTACAAACTCGGCTCGGCTCGGCTCGAATTAAAAATGTTCTACTCGCACATCCCTAATAGCTTGAGATCAAGTCCATCAGAAAGCTGACAAGAAACCCTTATAAAATTTACCAACAAGAAGGGAAAATACGTCCAGTTTGTTTCAGCCCTACTTATCACCCTCCAATCCACCGGCCGAATTGGCTATTAGACCAATATTTTAATCGCCAACCTGCCTAATTTAATAGCCAACTGGCTAGTGGCCGGTGGATTTCTGCACCCATAGCTGGGAAGGAGCTTAACTTAAATCTAGTAATAAATCAAACCACCCAGTCTATTTAAGAGTTTAGTCTTGCCTTGCAGCAAGAGCTTTTAATGCTGTTAGATAAATTACTCAGAATTCTTACACTGTATGTAGTTGCACTGTAGGGAATTTAAATGCTGCATTATTTAGCAGTCAACACCAGTTTAAAAATAAAGAAGACATTTCTTGAGTTTTTTGGGGGGGTTGAAAAAATGGTGCTAGCAGTTTTCGTTCTCAATGCTGTTAATCGTCCAACATGGGTTTTCCGATGTCTGACCTAAGGATAGTTCAATCTCGTTAACTTCAAAGTTGGACAGGTTGTTTAGGAGCTGGAAAAATCATTCGTGCAACATTTATGTAAGGGGGGGAAGGACTCGAGAAAAGACTTCTCTTTTAAACGGCCAATGGAAATAAAATTACTTTTTATGCAGAAATACAATACTGACTGATGTAGGCATGCTAATAATACTTTTAAAAATATGGTAATATTTAAGTTATGTCACTTACTTATGCTATTCTTTAGTCAGTCATTTCAGGCACACTATATTACTATAAAATTATAAATGGTTATGTAAAAAATACTATCACACCATTACGAACTCTTGGTTTAGTTTCTCTAGAATTATGATATAAACAATCAGATAGAAAATCAAAGCTAAAGCTGTTAAACCAACTTACATTATCAGTTTTAACCCCTTGACTCCAGGCACACCATGCAACAATCGTGTAGTAAAGTAAATCATCACGAGACATTACAGGCAATAAGCCAAGCCTGTGCTACCTTTACTGAACTAGCCTTAATTCTAAAGCCTACCACCAGCATCAATAAAATCTTGAGTGGGCCCCAACAATGTTTGCTACGCTTTTCGTCAAAGCCACCAATACGTAACAATTAAAAACTTTGCAATGTTCTAGTAGAAAACTGCTGCATTTGTATGCATGTACAAGGGGGCGTGTTGTTGGTAGTCAAAGGATTAACACTAAAGGTACAAATTGAGTTTACAAATAATAACAATTATGCCGGTACAAAACGTTGCACTCAATAGGTAATAAGACATATGTTGAATACCTATTCAGCCTTTTAAGAGAAACCTAATAACTTTTAATAAAGTTCTGCACAGCAGCCTGCACGTGAACCATCTTTAGTTAGAGTTAAAATAAAATGAAGACTATGATATTCACAGTAAATTATGTACAAACAGACAGGGAATGTCTTTGACAGCAACTCCCAAAACCCACACTGAGCACACTACACAATAATACTACATGGAAAAAAAACCACTACTTAAAGCTATAAGCTTACATTTCAAAAGCACCAAAATCTTAACAATCAAGGCTCGAAACAAATTTACCACACACAAATACAGTACAAACATGTCCCAATTATACAGAATATCTACTGATAGTTCAACCATGCCAGTAAAAAGTAACAAGTTCTATAGATTGCCAGTTAAAACAGGTAATGGGCCTGTGGCACCAGTAAATTTCGTGCGGAGGGAGTGTAGTAATGGGTATTTCCTACATGTATGCCTGATTATTTTACTTTCAGGTTTTTCACAGATTGTATCGGCTGCTAATACACTGAATATTAATGCATGAAAAAATTTATGAACATCATCAGCTGCCCGATGGATATGTTAATCCATTCAATCAACTCCTTTGACTACGTACTCTACTATTTAGTCCTAACTTTTTTCTCTTGGTAATGGTCAATATTACGAGGTGCAACCACCAATTTTGTTTGGGAGGAACAGGGCCATTAAAGAGGCTGTAGATACAATAGATCTGGGTAGATCCTTATCTCCAGTCATAGATGGAGCAAATGTCCCAGCTCCTCCACCCACCAGCCCAACACTCTCACCTAGGCTGGGCATGCCACATATCAACACACATCTTCATATCATGTATTTTAAATCCACTTTGCTTGTTCAGCACATATCAGCGATACAATAAGCTGTTGAAAGCAGCTACTGTACCTACTATTTGAGGTAGATATTGACAACATACTTTGAGAGCAGAAATGGCCTGTATGAGTTGGGCTTCATGGACTTGTTTATTTCTTTACTGCCTTGTTCAGAATTTATTTTCTGTTCCTGATTTTAGCTTTGTGGGAAAGTTTACAAGTCACCATTTACATTTCTGGCCTTAGGTTTTAAGCTGTTACAACAAAAATTGCCTATTTAAAAAATGGCACATCACTTACTTTGAAAATTTGAGTCCACGTTTACATCTTGTACGTTTAGATTTCAAAGGAAAGGCACATGTCTTTGTCAGGCTACCATATCACCGCTCTATCACGTCGTTGAAGACAGAAACAGGATAACAGTCCTTCTGAGCCCCTCCAACTCCAGAAAAACCAGACTGTCGAAAATTTGCAAGGATATTGGAACGGTAAATATCCTTTCCTTTGAAATCTAAGCGTACAAGACGTAAACAAAAATTACCTGGATTTACACAAATTAAGTGAAGTCATTAGATGTTCTGGTTAGGCATAATTAACCTGGGACATATCAAACGTGGCATTGGTTGCGCACACAGTAAAATCAAATCTATGGTTCCGACATGCACTGAAACAAAACACCACACTAACATGATACGGTACCAACCATTCAGGCAACTTTTTCATGACTTTTGGCATATACATCGTGAGCAGCATGTGTTGCAGTGAATCTGAAGCCCATACACATTACACTACAAGCTTAATTTTGCTAGGTAAAATGTTTCAAGTCTTAAATATAGAAACAGTTAAACACTATAAAATAATTATGTATTATGTACCGTAAATCGCTATTAAAAGCCCATGGGCTGTTAACATTAATTCAATAAAAAGAGCGCGTGAGATTGGATGTTTTTCGAATTGGATGGTGTTTACGTTAAACTGCATCACAAAATTTTCGGCGTTTAAGCAATTATTCACGTACGTGATCCTGATTCGGTCTAACACTAATACAATGCCTTTGTTCTCATTTGTTCAGAATTTAAGTTTATTAGTTTACTAGGTTATCCTATTTAGTTTGTTTATGTATGAAGCTTTTAGTCAATTTCTAACACAAAATTACGATCTAAAATGCTTTAAGGTCAGAAATCGTGAAATAACCTAGTTACAGCTTTAACTAGATAATTTCACGATTTCTGATCCTTAAGCATTTTAGGGGTGTGGGCCATATAATAAGGCTGTTAATAGGCTATTTACGGTATTAATTTAAATAGAGTTTTCATTTAGCTGGCCATGACAAAACAGTAACAAGAGTTTTATCTTGGTTACTTCCACCCTGGTTAGCTTATTTATTCTTACACCTTTAACAAGAATAACTTACACTCTATAAAATTCACAAACATTACACTAAAATTAACAGTGATTGCATTGACTAGGTAGATTAAAACAAAATTCACGATTATGATATTCATCTACACAATATTACGCACAATTAGCATTCTGTCAAAATTGAAGGATTACGAAAGTGTTTCGTTCAAAAAATACTTTGAAATCTATGAGTTTAACATTCCATAAGAGTGTTTAGAGTTTAACACTCCATAGACAGGATGTTTAATGCTTTCAAAAATGTCTATGTACAATGTGGAGTGTTAACCTCATGACTTTCTTCTTGTTGGCTGATTTTACTGTCCTTCTTAAACTGAATTCTTCACACAAGGAAAGCTTGAGAGGTATTGTTAGAGTTTACTGTTGGCCAGAAGGGATTAACCTTTGAATAAAAGTAGTGTGGTGGAGTTTTAAAAACGAATATTTAGAAAAAAAGTTATTCTTCAGCCCCATAAAGTAAAACAAAAAAAATTCTTTAAAAAATGTTGTCAAGGAGCCTGAAGTTTAAGGTATGGTCAGAAACAAAATCTCTAAGGCTGTACCGATACCCATAGTGCATCGAATCAGCAGCCGATATTTGTGGTGTCGGCAACTTTCGCAGAAATATCGATAATTCTGGAACCGTTCGAGATTAAAACATGTGGTTCACGGCGTTTTGATCAGGAAATCACTGACTATCTTCCTAGCTATGTTTAACTGTGGGTTACTATTAAAAAAAATTTATTTTAATAATTATTGGATTTCTGCAGGAAAAATACGTCGTTGATGACAAACTGGAGATACAATTTTGGATATCGGAATCGGTACCAGTACCAGCAAAATTTTTTAAATTGGTTCGGTATCAGATTGGTAAAGATGGTATCTGTGCAGCCTTTGAAATCACATCTATAACGTTATGGTCTATGGACAAAATGGCCTAAGTTTACTAAAAATTCTAATTTGACTAGTACTTCAAAATATAATTTGGACAACAGACCATTTAATACTTAAGTGCAGACGAAAATCACGGTATGCAGGAAGTTCGAAGTTTTCCGGGCCCGTCTTGTATTGTATGCATAAAATTAACCAATAGTACTTTGGGCTTTTATGCTGTAGCATTGTTACTGCCTGGAAACTGCCATCTGGTGGTGAAATTCTTAAATCAATTGAATGCAAAACTGCTGTTAACTTAGCGGGTACACGTGCTCATTTAAAATACTGCATTTTATCGCGTCGCTAAAACAGAAGTTAGTTTTGTAGAAAGATAATGTTAGATTTGAAATTGTGTAAAGGCATACATGAAGCAGAATATTTTCCGCCGTACTGCGATGAATATTTTGATGCTCTGAAAAGGTCTGCAAGGGGGGGGGGGGGGGGGAGAGGTGGGGCTCATACACACTCATCTTTAAGTAAGCAAAAAAGAAATAAATAAAAAAAGTATATTTTTATAGTAGCATGCATAAAAAAACATTAAAAATTACTGATGATTTTTGTTGCCGTATTTTAGCTTTACCAAAGCCTCACCTACCTTTGCTCGAAATTAGAGTTCGTTTGCGCACGAGAATTTCAGAAAATTGGACAGGAGGAGGAGGCGGAGCAGCTAACAATGTCAAAATGTTACAATGCTGCAACATGTAACAATAGGGTAACAATAGGCGAGGCGCACAATATCGGCTTATAGCTCACTCGAACAAGATCCAACGATGGTTGGGTGCCAGGAAACTAACATTGTCGTTGTTTGAGTTAGCTAGCTCGTTGTGGAGAACCAAAATTAAATGGTCTGGATATTTCCTTAATCTTCAAGTTTTAAACCATAGGGTGCGAAGTCTTAAATTTTGAGGCCTATCTCAAAATTGGGCGGCCGACATGACTGAGTGACTTATTTACTTTTTCAAAGCGGGCTTCGGGAAGCCAGTTGAATTGTTTCCGCGATTGTTGCTACGATACTGAAACAATCTACAATCAACTACTCATCAAGATGACGCATGCTAAATCCAGAAATACGCTAATGTGTTGCCATAAAATAATAATCATGGGACAAACCTTCGGCGGAACCTAAATATAAGTATCCATTTCTAATGTTCCGTTTATTCGAAAACAAAAATCGGTGGACAGTGGACACATAAAATGGAAGCGAAAAAAGCCAACAAATTAACTAAGCAAAAATCGGCTTCGCTGTTTAGAAAAAAAACAGAGCTCGTATCCCCATACTCACGGCCCTGAAGGTACACGAATAAAAACGGATTAGAGTTCACTTGAACGCAACGAACTATAATTTGTACTCCACTTCGCAAAACGTAAACCCACAAACACACACAAAATAGACACCAAAAACAGGAAAACGCTACAAAATTGAAAGATAAAAATGCATACACAAAATGAACCCAAATTATAGTTCGTTGCATTCGAGTGAACTCTAATCAGTTTTTATTCGTGTACCTTCAGGGCTGCGAGTATGGGGATACGAGCTCTTATTTTTTTTTCTAAACGGCAAAGCCGTTTTTTGCTCAGTTAATATATTTGTCTCTCGGTCTGTATGGCACCTTCATGATATTGTTGTAATGCTTCAATTGTTCAATATAGTGGTGGCAATTAAAGTGTTAGCTGATTTTAATGACAGTTGCAATAAAATTAAAAGGGGTGAAAAAGAAAGTTGTGTATATCACGCACAAACTCGGAGGGAAGAGCTAACACTCTTTAGGCCTGAACATTTCAGAACTAGTTTTGCATTTAAATTTATTACAGTGTCTTTCAAAGCTCTTCTGCACACTGCACCACCAAATCAATTGATTTTTCTGAATGACGATTCTTTAAAAATGTGATTTTGTAAGACCGTGGTATGCTATTTGCGCATGTGACTAGACTAAAATTTGAGTGGGGAGGAGGACGGAAGATGCATGCCGTGCTTACGCAATAAACGATGAAATAGGGGTTTAAGTGATTGATTGACAGATCAGCTATCGAGTAAAGAAAGGGTCGATTTATTGTGGAAATCAGTTTAAAAGCAGATTTTCTGCAGTTTGTGCAGCTTTGTTCGTTAAATGTTAGTAAGTCATTTTCAGAACAACTGTTGCATATACCTTTTGGCAGTAGGTAGTTTGTTAATTTACCTTCCTTGGTTTCTTGAGAGCATTGTTTCAGAGTTTTCAGTTTGGCCTACCAGCTCCTGTTAAATCTTTGAAATTTTTTAAAATTTTCTTTATTTTTTTTTTATTTTGAGATAAAAAAACTGAATTTTTTCTGGCTATTTAAAAAAAACCATTTTTTTCACTCCACCCTATTCATTATTAATCCACTATGCATGCAATTCTTAGATTGTTAAAACCCTTATTGTTGGAGACATCTTTGTTTTGTTATGAAGTAGTTTCACATTGTCATTTCAACAATTTAAATTCATGTCTTAATTATCACCATTGAAATTAGAAACAATTGTACCAGATTATGTTGTTCTGAAGAAAGCTTGTTTTGGTCAGCAAAATTTGTTTGTATCACATGTAGTCATTTAAACACCACTTCAAAATCATGAATGGAATCCAGATTCATATACCACGTAAGTTGCTATTTCATGAATAAGTTGTTTACAGAATCTACAGACGTTGTGGTTTATACAAAAATAAGGAGGAATGCAGTTGAGTGACTGAATGAGTGACATTGATAATGACCAAACTAGGCAAAAATGTGCCTTTTTAATGATGCAAAGATTATAAAGCATTATGTACTACTTCTATGTATGGTTCACAATGTTAAAAAAAAAAATAGGGTGGTATGGGTAAGTTATTAAAGCCAGTTTAGGATCTAGCCTAAGAATACGTGCATTATACTTTTGAAGAGCTGAATTTGCTAACACTCAAACCTGCGATACAAACTTAAAACGATCTATAGATTTTTATCTGAAATTATTTTGGTGCTAGGAATGGGATTCGGCTAATTTTTCCTAATGTGGTTTTTTTTTGTTTCCTGACGGTTTTGTTAGGGAGTTCACCGCAAAAACTATGATGCTACTGGCCGCCATTACTTCATACAGGAAGGAATGGAAAA
>JAHWFP010200836.1:378-19254 GCA_023313725.1 Lithobius niger | reverse complement strand
TACGAGAATATAACATTGGCACTTAAAATTTAGGTGTAAAGTCCAAAACAGGGATTAACTGGAAGTTACTTAAGGATGAGCTTCCAACAGACCAAAATGTTATTTTAAAGAAAAGCTTTTCATTTCCAGTCAATTTTTACTGAAAATAAAAGTGTTTGAACAATTTTAATGTTTAAACAAAATACCGGCTTAATGTGTCAGCATTGACGTGTTTCTTTCCAGGTCTGTAACGAACTGTATAGTCGTAGTCTTGTAGGGTAAGGCTCCACCTAAGCAATCTGGGATTTTTGCCAGACGTTTGCTTGAGCCACTGTAACGGGTTATGATCTGATTCGATCATAAATTTTGTCCCATAAATGTGAGGCCGTAATTTAGCAACAGACCAGATCAAACGCGCACAGTCTTTTTCAGTAGTACCATAATTTTGCTCCCTAGCTGTTAGTTTGCGTGAAACATACAGACAGGGGTGTTCGTCGTCGTCTAACACTTGGGACAAAACGCAGCCCATGCCACGTTCAGAGCAGTCGCACTGTAGAATAAAAGTTTGACTGAAGTCGGGAGCTCTTAGGACGGGAAACGTCACTAAGGCAGTTTTCAAAGAGTCAAACGCAGCTTGTTTGGACTCGTCCCACACAACGGGATCTGGTGCTTCCTTTTTCAAGGAGTCTGTAAGACAAGCACAGATTTCAGAATAGTGGTTAATGTACCTTTGGTAATAACCTACAAGACCGAGAAAGGAACGGACATCTTTCTTGGTTAGGGGCGTGCGAATTTTTGCACAGCAAGGACCTTCACCTCGGAGGGTGTGCGATATCCATTACGAACCTCGTGATCTAAAAAGGTGGCTTTTCTGCAAGCGACCTGCGATTTTTTGCGTTAACAGTAACCCGGCCTTCTTGACAGCAGAGAGAAAATTCAAGACATTATCGAGATGTTGTTGCCACGTTTCGGCACCAACAGCGGTGTCATCCTGGAAAGGGGTGACATACTCCTCCATGCCACGAGTGACATTGTCCATTAGCTTTTGGAAGCAAAATGGGGCGTCTTCATTCCCATATTCATCATTAGGGGAGCGAATTTCCCTATGGGATTAGTGATAGTGGCGGCTAAGGAAGCCTGTGGCGTCAAGCGCACTTGCCAAAATCCTCGATTTAAATCAAAGATAGAAATAAATTTCCACTTTGCGGCTCGTTCGATGCATTCCTCGATGTTAGGAATGGGATAGTCTTTTGCTACTGTATTGTTGTTTAATTCGCGGTAGTCTGCTACCGGACGTGGACTGGCATCCTCCTTCTGAACAATGATCATAGAAGAGCCGTGGGGAGAGTCTTGTTTCAACAATCAGACTGAAATCAAGCATGCGCTTTATCTCTGTGGCAATTAAATCTCGCTCGTATTTCGCGTGGCGATAATACTTGCAAGGTTTGACTTGAGAGTCAACAAGTTCAACGTCGTGTGTTTACCAGGTACTTTGCCAAAGACATTCAGTAGATCGTTTTTCTGCGATTCCGTTAAATCGCCGATATTCTTAAAGAGAGACATGGCTTCTTTAGAAGTGAGATGACCATCACCAGGCTGGCCTGTCCACATTGGTCCTTGTGATATAAATCACGTTCGTCAGATAGGGTAAAATTACTGGCACCTTCCCTAGGCAGATAGGGTTTCAAAAGGTTTACATGGTACACGGTTTATTTCTGCAGACCAAACGACTTTTTGATAAGATAGTTGGTGTCAGATAAGCTCTTAAATACTTCGCAAGGGCTGTCCTAATAAATCTCTAATTTATTGGCTCTAGCTGGCTTTAGCACTAAGACTTTACCACCAACTTTGAACTTCCATTCAACTGCCTTAACCCTCTTAGGTGCGAGCATTTACTCGCTGAGAACAGTGCTCCGTGCAAGCATTTTTTTCATGCGATTTTGGTGCAACGCATGCCGATACAAAAAAATCAATAACTCCTAATGTATACATTGAATTAAGTTCATTTTTTTTTGTTTTGACCTTAAAACTTGTGGCCAGCCTACTGTTATTTGTTTTATCTCCTACTTAATGTGTTTAGAATTTTGCTAAAAATAAAAGTTATAAAATCAAATGAGAATGAAACATATTGAATTTTAGCATGATCTGAGGCTAGGCAGACAGTCTATAGCATGAAATCCTTCAAGGCATGAAACCTCTCAAAACAAACTACCGGACACATCGGTTGCACTGTTTGCAGTAAAATGTGGTTTGTTTTCTCTTTTTTTGTTCCCTGTTACTACAAACCACACAGTCAGGCTTGCGGTCACAACACTTTTATCTTTCCAGCCACACAGCAGTTTGTTTCCATTTTTTCTGAAACTAATGGGGTTTTGTTCATTCACAGTTTTTTTTAGCAGTTTTGGCTGGAAATCTCATGGTAGGCCTACCCTGTTGGATCGTATTGTGGCACAAGCACCAATATTCTTGGCTTCCAATGTTTAAAAAGCTCAATACTGGTATAGAAATTGTCCACGAACAAAATATGCCCTTTATTTTCAATGGGTTTTACGAGATTTTCCACCACATAGCTGCCTAAAGCTTTACCATGACGATCAGCATCCGGAATGTAAACTTCCCAACTATAGGTGTACCCAGATTTTGAGTCCCGTAACACCCACGCACGAATTTCCCATTTGTGTGGCTTGTTTGGTATGTAAACTTGGAAGTACAACCTCCCTTTGATTCCAATCATACTTTCGTCGATTGCAATTTCCCTTTGTGGATAATAACATGACTGGAATATTTTATTTTGTAGTTCTAAAAGGGGGCGAATTTTGAACAAGGGGTCATGGCCAGGTTGCTCTCTTGGTTGTCGTACATCATTATTGGCAAAGTGAAGCAGGGCAGTTATTTGTTTGAACCTACGTTGCGACATGATTTTTCTAAATCCAGGAGTTTCAAAAATCCAGTGGGTTGTCCAATGTTCCGTTACATCCGTACATTTTACTAACCCTGCTGCAGTGAGAATAGCAATAAATTTAATGATTTCTTGGAAAGTTACATCTTTCCATTTGGAAAAACGTGTTTCGTATGGCAGAAATTCATTTTTTTGTTTTATTTGCCGAGCGTAGACGTTCGTTTGTTCTACGATCAGATTTCTTCGGAAAAAATTTCCAAAATACATCGATTGGCTGTGGAACTTCTTCTCCAAAAACCTGCCGTGATGGTCCTGCACTTTTTTGTAAATTTTGGAAGCCAATCTGCACTGGTTGCATCGTTCTTATTTACGGGCGCTTCGTCCCATATCACCGGAGCGCGTTTACGTTGGTTAAGCCTAGCGCGTTTACGGGAGCTGTGCGCCGATTCATCGTCGCTATCATCATCGTCCGATTCGCTCACTTCGGGACTTGAAACTTTAAAATCAGAATTACCTAAGCCATTTTGAAACAATCTCACGTTTTCTCTAGAAGCTGCTGCTTCTTCTAACGTAAAACCTTCAAAATCCGAGTCGGTCTGCGTCGGAATCCGTATCGAATAGAGGCTGCAAATTAGTGCTCGTTGCAACCATTTTGCGTTAAGCAGGAAAGCGCGCCGGCTCGCGATCGTGGTACATTCATTGTCCGGTCGTAGTAGACATTGTATAATTCTATTGGCTGAAAAATAAAGCGCCAAAAATTTGACCAATGGTACAGAGCTATTCATTCATTCATTGGCTATGACGTTGCACAGTTGCTGCATTGAAACGAAGCGTCCGATTGGCTCCTTGACTTCACAAAGCAGGCCATATACGGCGGGCGACTGGAGTCGACAGCGCACGGGCGGAAAAACGCGCTCGCTGTCGATTGAAATCGACGTTGCACGTAAGAGGGTTAACGTCATAGTAAGATTTGCTTGTTACTTGACTTTTTACAATATTGTCAAGTGAGAGTTCCCGTGAGTATTTGAATCTTTGGAGCAAGTCCAAGATATACTCCAGGACTGATGGATGAACGTCCGGTTCGATTCATTGGCTCTTTACAAGCTCTAGTGGGCCTTTGAGGTTACGACCATAGACTAACTCAGCTGGAGTAAAGCCTGTGCTCTCATGTGGAGCAGTTCTCAAGGCAAACATGGCACCTGGAAGACATCTTTCCCAATCGTGGGGATGTTCCTGACAAACAGCTCGTAGCACTGCTTTGAGCGTACGGTGGAAGCGTTCCACACTATTACTATGTGGGTGGTTCACACTAGAGTTCACACACTTCATCCCACATTTTTCTAGAAATAAAGTGCTGAGTTCGGATATGAAGCATGAGCCCAGGTCAGACTGGAGCTCACTGGGGTACCCTAGTTGGGAAAAGATTACAAGGAGTGCGTCAACAACAATCTGGCTGTTAGCCTCTCTATGGGGAACAACCTCAGGGAATTTTGTTGCTGGGTCAAGCAGAGATAAAATATACTTATACCCGGCCTTGCTAATAGGCCTGATGGGCCCTACAATATCAACGATATACCTGTTGAAGGGCTCGCCGTCCATGGTCACTAGCACCATGGGAGCAACAAATGTTTACCCTGTTTTGCCATTCTTTTGGCAAGTCAAACACGTCAAAACATAGTTTTCAATGTCGGTGAAACAATGGGGCCAATAGAAGTTTGATAACACTCTGTCCTTCGTTTTGGACCGGCCTAGATGCCCAGCCCGTGCATTTGCATGCTCAGTGTTCACTACAAAACTCCTACACTCTTTAGGAAGCACTAACTTGTTCTTGATTACCGGCTTGCCTAAAGGACGAAAGGGCTTACAAAAAAGCAATCCTTTCTCAATAAAGAACTGTTTGTTCTCATCTTGCTGCTCGATGGGAATCTCGGCAGTCTTCCAGCACGTTTGTAAAGTTGGGCAATTTAACTTCAACTTAGCAAATTCAGTTTTGTTAATATTTACATATTCTTCCTGCCTTCTTTACATACTACTGTTTCTCTCGGCTACTCGGACGAGCTTTCACCCGCTTTCCATCCGTCGTACCTCGTCCGTCTGCCCGTTCCATTCGCCATCCTGCCACTTCACCTACACGGTGTTCCTCACACAATCCTTTTCACGATGCGATGGGACATGGTTCCGCTCCTCCTCCTTTGCCTGTTCTCGTTGACCTGTTTTGTGATGAATCACCATCCTCGCCAAACTTCGACATCCATTACGCTGTCTTAGAACGACAGTCTCCATCCCTCATGAGGTCTCCTCCTGTCCTTCGTTGTCACAAAATTTCACTCCCGGGAATTGCTGCTCTGCCATCAACGCCGACGGAACGCCTAGGACATGCATCCCTCGATTTGTCCTGTGCCATCACCCACACTCACTCCCGCAGTATCTCCTGCACGTCCGTCGTTACACCGCCCTGCAGTCGGTATCCTCCGGACGGACCCAGTACCAACATAGGCTAACGTAATCTCTCAACTCACGGGCGGATGCGCAGTTTGCTCCGATCCTGATCTTTGATTAAACAAAAAAAAAGAAATGAATAAATAAAGATAATAATAAATCACACAACGAAAAGACAACAAAAGAGACATTCTCAGTCTGCATGAGGACCAGGACACAACATTCAGTCAGTTTGGAACCCGTTTCCACTACATCACATCCCGATCCTCATCATTTTACGCACCACATTATGTGACACACTCCGACACACTCCGACACACTTCATACCTTCTTGGCCGACTTCACTTCTCGCGCAGTCGATCCTGCTATACCACAATTCTTTTGCTACGAACTTGGCCCTTTACCCTTGATCATGGCCGATCCATTCCTCTATTAACTTCTTCAAACTTTCAGCGTCCCTTTACAGCTACAATAGCTTTCCATGTGACGTCTACTTCAATTTTCATCCTCCGCCCCATTATAGGGATTGATCCTCCACTCTTTCCCCGTCTAGAGGCATCTACACTCAAGCAAGAAACACATCCAACAGGCCTATGTCCTTATCATCCCCTTTTGCCAGCTTATGGCTTGATACCTC
This sequence comes from Lithobius niger, assembly GCA_023313725.1. Classification (NCBI taxonomy): domain Eukaryota; kingdom Metazoa; phylum Arthropoda; class Chilopoda; order Lithobiomorpha; family Lithobiidae; genus Lithobius; species Lithobius niger. The sequence goes on along the minus strand of JAHWFP010200836.1, from coordinate 13,300 downwards.
TCCTTTTCCCTGCAATTTACGACTGTTCACACTTTGAACAATGCAAAAAGAAAGGGGGAGGGGAGAGGAGGGAAAGGGACGCGGTAGTATCACGTCCCCTACATCATCTCCATATCCATCCTGCCTACACTCCGATCCTACCTACAGCACTGCAACCACTTATTATGTAGTAATGCCACGTTCCACCACCAGACGTCACTACAGTCGTCCGCCTCGCAGTTCAAAAACGCTATGCGTCTAACGGTTTTTCTGTGTCCTGTTCGTCGTTCACCATGTCCGACTCCTCTTCGTCTGAAGATCCTCTGCCCGATGCTGAAGTAACACCGAACGTTGAAGCAATGATAACGAAGGATGTAAATATTTTAAGAATTAGCACTTTCCGATATAAGAGAGAGCAGAGAGTTATCGCCAATGGGGAAGCTTCTGAATGGTTCCCTGTTACTTCTGGTGTGCCACAAGGCTCAGTGCTCGGCCGGAAACTGTTTGCCCTTTACACGAGTGAATCACATGCAGCGCTCCAGGGCGACTGCTACAAGTTTGCAGATGATGTCAAAGACTCTGAAAAGATCGACGAAAAGAGCAATGCCAACCTGCTTCAAAACGATATCAATCTTCTTCAAGCCTGGTACACCGCCAATGGCGTGAGGCTCCACCTGAAAAGAGTTTTGTTATGCATATGGGGCATAAAAACATGAATAAGCCTTATCATCTGGACCATTCAAGACTCAAGGCTACCGACCAAATCAAGGATCTAGACGTTATTATGGAGTCTGATCTGTCTGTAAGCAAGCAATGTGCTGCTGCTGCTGCTAAGGCCTAGCGAATGGCTGGCTTCCTCTCCAGACATCTACCCAGGCTTTCTCCTGAAAACTTTGCTAGAGTTCATAAGGTTCTCATCCGGCCACTTGTGGAGTTCTCCAGTGCAGCATGGGCTCCCTGGTTACAGCGAGACATTCAGTTGTTGGAGAACACGCAGAGGCTTGCTTCGCGTGTACTCATGAAGGACAAGGTGGACTACGAGGAGCGGTTGAGGCTGTCCAGGCTGCCAACTCTGGAACAGAGACGAAAGAGAGGCATGCTTATTGAGTGCTTCAAAATTCTCAAGAGACATTACAAACTGGACCCAAACGAGTTCTTTACGATGGCCACCACCACTAACTTAAGAGGGAACTCCCTCAAGCTACACAAGCCACACAGTAGACTTAATGTTGGCATTAAGTTGGCAGTTGGCATGGCGACAACTACCTGTTTGACAGCAACAAGCTAGGCTATTGTTCATGGGAGTTTTGTTGACTGTTTTTATCTTCATTCCGGCGTGAAGCCGTTTTTTACGTGAGTTTTTGCGGTATGGCTTTTTCATAATGCGGCATGACTAAGCTATGTCCGTTGGATTGGACTTGGCCGATCGCCGCTCATGCGGGAAGAGTCCACCTAAATGTTACGTGTGCAGTGCTGTTTTACTATGTATGGGACAAGTTTTAATGAACGAGTTCAATTCTATTCTGGTGACAACAGTTGAAGCATAGTTGAAGTAGCACACTTTTTTCGTTTTGAACTAAAATTATTCTTCAAAACTAAAGCCGTTGTGGAGCGAAGCCGTTTAAATGCGTTATTTGTGCAGCGGCATTCCTTGACTATTTTTGCATCACTTGTTTGATTTAGCATCTGCATCACTCGACCTAGCACATGCATAGTACAGAGAAAATCGGTTTGTCTGTGGTTATTAAAGTGATGCTGCGTCTTTGTGCGTTTGGTCATTTGAATGGTCTTAAATGTGTACGACAGGAGTTTTGCGTTACCGTTTTTTGTGTGTTGATCACCAGATTCGTTGTCTTGTGTTCACAGTGGAGAGGAACCAGTTAAATGTTCAGAATATGGGTACTTCTTTCTATGATCGGTAAACTGAATCCTGCACTTGTTTCGTGCATGTGGCAAATATAATTGTTTTGTGATTATTATGGCAAAGAAGACTACATTATACTCACGACCCAATACTTTCTCACACGAGGCGGAAAAAAGCAGCTCGACTGTGGCCAATGTGCTGCTGCTTTCTTGTGTGCTAGTCTATCGAATCGTCTTACTACTGTGTTTTTATACTAGTTAAATGTTCCGATTGTGGGAAGTTCTTTTGCCTTTCAACACTCTGTCCAGCACTTTGTGCAATCAGATGATCGCCTGGTTTGGGATTACTGTTGTGCTTACGACTAAATCTTCACTCTCACTGCAGCACTTGTTTGCGTAAGGTGGGGAAAAATAGTTCAACTGTGATTAATGCGTTGCTGCGTTCTTGTCTGCTGGTCATTGGATTCATATTAATTTGAGTCTGAAGTGGAGAAATACCCGTTTGATTATTTGCGTTGTGTTTATTGATGTGGTAAATTTGGTTTAATTACTCACGTTCTGTGACTGAAATCCTCTTACCGTTTAAAAGTTTAAAAGAACGAAAATGGAATCCTCAACTCCATGTTTCCCAACTCGCAGGAAGTCGATTAGGTCAGTAAGGAAGCCTGCTTCATTTTCATGCTGTCTAAGATCACGATCTGTGGCTAAGAGAGCCAATAATAATATCTCAATGCCTACTGAAATCTTACAATCTAACAGCTTAAGCGAAACTACAGTTTGCTACTCCCCTGATAATTTGGTCCCCGCTAACTCTGCTTCTAAACCAGATGTCACCGAACTACTTCGTTCTGTTGACCTCTCTCAGGTATCTGATGATTTATCCTTTTCCACTTGTCAGTCCCCATCAATTCAAAAGTTTGGATTTTCTCCGGGGGTTAGTGAAAATGACAAACCCAAATCACTACCAACCTTTCTTGAAAACTTTCTTGAAAACTCTCGGAGTGAACTTAACGTTGGTGTAAGTACTTTAAAAGCACAGGTGAGCCTTATTAATGAAAGCATTAAACATGTGACTTCTGACTTCCAGCTGTTGCACACTGAACCTTCTAGTGGTAATACTGTATTGGCAGGCAAAATTGACCATTTGACCGATGTGCTGGACCACTTTCTTAGCTCAATTCAGCAACTGCTTAAAGTGAGCTTTTCTAATCTTGAACTTAAAATTGAAAATGCCCTCCTGAGCCAGTCGTCTATGATTGGCACATTTTTTGAGAAGGTCGCTAACCATGACATCACCGAAACGGGCATTACCCGTTTTTCACCAACCGGGCAGTCCATACCTACTGACCCCCATGCCACCACATCTATGTCAGTGAATACTGTGGTGTCAATTACTAAAGCGAACGAAGTGCAAGTGGTTTCTGCACATATTGACAAGTTACCTAGCCGAGCTTCTAACGTTGACATGTTACCTAAGTCATCCGTGCCTGTGAACTCCCACCCTGGGCGGTCGTTATACAAAGGAAACAGATCCTCTGATGGTAATTTGCCTTACCCTAAGAGGGTACCAAGATCATCACCTGCTGAAATTGAAAGGCTAAATCAGTTCAACCCTGCAGTCAACAGTGGCAGTACTCGGCATGCTTCAGTTGCACAACCATGTAACAATTCACTAGGACAGCTTTCCTCTCCAAACCCTACACATAAAGTAAGGAAAAAATTAAAATTCCTCATTATTGGTGATTCACAGGTCAGGAAAGTTAAACTACCATGGAATATTGGCAACTCAAAGACTTGGTGCTTTCCTGGTGCCCGTCTTGAGCATCTATGTGACTGTGTTCCCAACATTTTAAATCCTTCAGAAGATATTACCAATGTAGTGCTCTGTGCCGGGACCAACAATGTAGGTTTAGACTCTCCGGCAGTCATTGCCCAAAAACTACTTGAGTTGATTGACATAATCAAATCCTTTTTACCCACAGTGCGCATCACTGTTATCAGTATCTTCCCGCAAAGGCAGCGTTTCCGTGTACATCACTGGCCTTCCCTACAACAGTATATTGTTCAGTGCAATGGCCATATTATGGCATGCTGTAAAGAAGCAGGAGTTGATTTAATCTCCTTATGGGATTTAATTTCACGTAGACATGGCATCCTTGCATCTGATGGTATCCACTTATCTCCCCTAGGCAAAAAACTGCTTGTTGATGCCATCATACAAAGTACGCTACTCGAGCGGAAACCATTTAACTTCTTCTCTTTTGAGGGAAACTAACCTTGTTTAATAGACTAATCGTTAGTCGTATGACGGAACATATTCCCAGATTTCTTCCCGCAAAATTACATCTCAAAAAGCATACTTACGACAATGTTTACAACAATGTTTGTTTAAGAAAGTGTCTTACGATTGATACCAACGACGCTCATAGTCAATGCGACAAACTCCACATTAACGATGAACTCGATTTTATTTTTTCAGACCCTGACGTATGCCCATTAGCATACGATTTTAAAATGTCGTTTTACAATACCACTGCTGTTCCTGAAGGTTCTTCTATTGTTGGTAACTTTATCGATAGGTCTGTTTCTTTTGTTCATCTAAATGTCAGGGACTTTTCTACTCAGAACAAATTCGATAAATTTGAACACATTATTAATGCCACTAATGCTGAATTCGATGTCATATGCGTCACAGAAACATGGTTCAATGATCAAAGTCATGGTGTTTGTAACCTAGACGGCTACACTTTTATAGCAGAAAACAGAATTCTAAAAAAGGGTGGAGGTATTGGAATGCTAATTAAGAGCTGTTGCAGCTTCCACGTTAGACATGACTTAAAGTTTTCTATTGATGAATTGGATGGCCAGGGTATGTTTTTAGAAATTACATTTGGGCACCATGTGTATGTTGTTGGAGTAGTCTATAGGCCTCCAGCTGGCAACATGCGTAATTTCAGCAATGCTTTTAGTTTTACTATAAACAAAATTTGTGCCGAGAAAAAAAGAGGGTATATTTTAGGAGACTATAATGTTGACTTAAATAAGTATTTGTCTGATTATGCCATTTCATCTATTGTGAATGATTGGCTTTCTGTAGGATTTGTTCCAATTATCACAAAGCCAACTAGAATTACAGACTCCTCTGCTACGAGAATTGACAATATTTGGACGAATCATTTAAGCAAGGGAACTCATACTGGCATTATCATCTCTGATTTCACCGATCATTTTCCAATCTACGTGTTCTTAGAATCTAATAAGCTTAGTAAAATACACCCTTGCTATAAGATTAGGCGACGTTACTCTGAAAAAGGCTATAATAATTTGGTTGAGGGCTTAAAGAATGAAATGTGGAACGAGTTAAATCTTAAAGATGACTTAGACCTATTGTACGAAAATTTCTTAGCCAAATTCACACATCATTTGGATATTGCATTTCCCATAATTGAGCCCAACTTTAAAAATGAAACTACCATCAAACGAGTTAAAAGGACTCAAGATTGGGTTTCTCCAGAACTGCAAAAACAAATCAAAATGAAAAATAAGTTGTACAGGAATTACATTAGGAAACCATATGCTAATAATAAAGAGAAATACAAATCTGCATACAAAAAAGTTCACATCCTTATTAAGGAAGCAAAAATTAATTTTTATGGCAATCTTTTTAAAAACAATAAAAATAATAGCAAGGAATTATGGAAAGATTTGAAAAAACTTACAGGTACCCATAAACCCCATAACATGACTCTTCCACATGCTAGCCAGAATTCCAATGAGGCTCCTGGGTTGGCTGCAGAATTAAATTTGCACTTTGTCTCAATTGGACCCAAGTTGGCTGCTAATTTGCCTACCGTGCCTAATGTGGGAAATACGGGAGCCAAGTTTAACGATTCACTTTTCTTGTGGCCTACTGATGCATGTGAGATCGAGAGCATTATTAAGGCATTCCCAGACAAAAAATCAAGTGGTTTTGATGACATTAGCATGCTACTGGTCAAACGGTGTTATAGGTATTTGTCACCACCTCTTGCACAGCTCATAAACAAATCCCTTACGACAGGTTGTGTTCCGAACCAGCTCAAAAAAGCAAAGGTTATTCCTCTCTATAAATCTGGTAATGTTAATGATTTTTGTAACTATAGGCCCATTTCTTTGTTGCCTGTTTTTTCAAAAGTATTTGAAAAAGTTGTATATAAGCGTTTACATTTCTTTCTGGAAAAACACCATCTGTTGAGTGACAATCAATTTGGTTTTCGCAGAGGTAGATCTACAGTTCAAGCACTACACACTGTCGTTAATAAGGTTATCGAAAACATTGAACTAGGTAACTTTACCGTGTCTGTTTTTTTGGACTTATCCAAAGCCTTCGACACAGTAGACCACGATTTACTTTTAAAGAAGCTTTCCTCAATTGGTATCAGAGGTGTTACTTACAATTGGTTTAAAAGCTATCTAGTGGGTAGAACACAGTTTACTGATCTAAATGGAGTTCAGTCTCCACTGCTGGGAATTACTTGCGGAGTGCCACAAGGGTCCATCTTAGGCCCAATACTTTTCTTGGTGTACATTAATGATATTTTTTCTTGTAGCAATCAGTCGTTCGTGGTTGGCTTTGCAGATGATACCACATTAGAATATTCCGGAAAAGATTTGAATGTCCTTATCAGCCACGTTAACTTTGATCTTAAAAGATTTACCCACTTCTTTGATTCTAACAAATTGTCATTAAATGCAAAGAAAACTAAATACATGATTATGGGTTCGAGTCAAAAAATTGCGCAAATTGATCAAAATGAGTCACACGTCATCAAAATCTCGGACGTTGTACTCGAAAGAGTGAGAAATGTTCGTGTTTTAGGAATTGTCCTTGATGATATTCTTTCATGGACACCACAGATTAGCTATGTGTGCAGTAAAGTTGCCAGGGGATCTGCTATCCTGTCTAGAGTGAAAGGATTTGTTCCATCTAAATTATTAAGAATTCTATATTTTGCATTTGTCTATCCCTTAATTTTATACGGGATTACTGTTTGGGGTGCAGTTTCTAACTACAAGCTACAACGTATTCTTGTACTTCAAAAAAGAGCAGTAAGAAGTATTGCTAAGGCAACTTATGACTCCCACTCTTTGCCTCTGTTTAGGAAGTTTGAAATTATCAAGGTTGCTCAAATTTATCAATACAATGTTTGTCTTTATATGCACAGCCTTGTTTACGCTGCCAGCGAAACTCGGTCTTGCTTCAACAGACTTATCCGTGTGAAAACCTTCCACGATTGTCACGACTACAACACCCGTAATGGTGATAAGCTCGTCTTACCAAGGTGTAGAACTGACCATGCAAAACGCAATCTCACCTACACGGCTGTAAAATACTGGAACTGCCTCCCTCTAAGTATCAAGCAGTTGAAAAATACCAAAAAATTTGCGTTTACTTTAAAACAGTTTCTTATACATCTTAATGATTAGATGTATCTTCATGCTGGTCTCTTCTTATTATGTATTCATTCTTAAAGTTGCTAATTGGGCATTTCTTTCTGAATTGTAAGGTTCTCCTATTTACCCATAGACAATTATATGTGTGTTCATATATTTATATTGTTTTAATTTGTTTTGTTTCACCACGTTAAGCATTTACTTGTTGCTAATACTGTATCTAGGATCTCATTGTCTGTTTTGTATTTTGTTATCATATTATGCTTTGACGTTTTGTATATATAATGGGTTCTTCCCTATAAAACAGGTTCGCAAGAACCTCGGGAAGTTTTCCCTTATGTTTTCACATAAAAATAAAATTCATATTCATATATTCATATTCAATGCACGGAAATATTTTTTCTCTGTTGCCGTTATCGATGAGTGGAACAATCTTCCAGCTGATCTGTGTAGGGCCAGCTCAACTAACTGCTTCATGGCAATGTTGGACAGGCACATGGTGCAGCATTAACTCCCCCACGGGGCATGGCTACAAGTCACGGACTTTGCCGTATTATGAAACAAACTAAACTAAAAATCCTCAACTATAACCCACTCGCCGTCACTTCCTCGTCCTGCGGATACATCCGCTTCACCCACCTTAGCCACACTTCATCAAGAAGCTCCCTCGCCGTTGCCATCTCCGCTTCGAGATCCTTCGTCCACAGCCTGTGATTATCGCACGCCGGATGACGATCCTCCACCATCAGCCTCCGCCTCTCCTGTTACGCTTTGGAAGGATGCGATTGCCACAAACCAATTTCAAAAAATTACTTCGTATTCAGTATGGCAATACGATAATGCTCCGAGCTTTGTCCCTGTGTACCACTGTATCACCGGTACTTCATCACCTTCCACAGACGTGATGCCATGCTCCCCGTGCTGCAGCAAGGCTTCAGGTATTGCGTTAGGATTTCGTGTCCTCCCCTAAAAATATACCCAAGTTTTTCTTCATATTTTCTGACCACTTCGAACTCTTCCGGCGAGGGTTCTGTTTCATCCGCCTCCCATGGGGGACGGTACAATCACGATCCTCGCCTATCTGCTCACGATCTCGTCTTCACAAACCACCTTGGTTAGTCTCCACTTTTCTCCGCAGTGCCTAGCTTTCACCAACCAGCATTCCTTCAACTTCAGTATTAGAATCGGACAGCATAATTGTGCACTGCCTGCAATAGTGTACTCTATCTTTTGTGTTTGCCACGATCCACTTTATGGACACCGAGCGCTCCTTGCATCCGCCGCAGTCTGCCTCGTCGTACGTCCGCCCTTCTCCATCACCCACGGACACAATCTACAAACGATTCATTGTTCACCTGCTCGCTTCTCATGCCTTCAGTTCCCGTTCTGCGGACAATATCCACTCTTCAGTTCCTCCATTACCATCTGCAACACCATCCGCCTGTTCATCTCACACATGGGAGCACCATCTTCCCAGCAAGGTAGGCGATTTCGGTATTTCTTTTCTGATTTCCTATCTTGTACCCCACAGTGTTAAGACGGTTCCATTGCTTGCTTGCGGTTCCATAACCATAGCGTCGGTAAGTTCTGCTTCCTTAACCATTACAATATTATGATAAATTACCGCACTGCCTGACCTCACTTAGGATATTACCTTCCGAAACAGCGGATCGCTCTTCAGCCCGCACATTGTTTTGGTTATTAGTCAAATTGGTTCAGGACTCAGGGTTGTCTTCGCCAGGGACTAGTTCCCTGGGATGCCGGCTTGTACATGAGGGGACAGCGAACCTAGCCCTCCTTCGGGTTACAAAGTCTGCTATAAAGAACAGGTAATGCATATTTTCGTCGGCTATAAAAAGACTAAAATTGCAGGCCCTGCACCTGCTTAATTTTAGTTTTTATTGCCCAACCGAAAATATATATTACCGTAAGTCCCGCCCAGGCCTCCTCTCCATGGTCAAGGTTCTGGGTGAGGAGAAATAATGCCATCGGACGGCTGCGCCGAGTATATAGCCAGCCCAATCCTGCGCATGCGCAGTAGTACAAGCCCAGCTGGGAAGCCAACTTTCAAGTTTCTAGGGGAATAAAAGCTCAAAAGGAGGGAAACGCTATAAAATAACAGGTAATGTATATTTTCGGTTAGGCAATAAAAACTAAAATTAAGCCTGCAACTATCTTTTACTACTATCCTAAAATACTTACCAGAATTTTCAACGCTTAAACTCATTGGATTTAATGCTCCATGTCCAATGACCCCAAATTTAAACAAACCTTGTCAGTTCCCCACAGAGCCACAATGCCGCCTGGCGGCCGCCGCGCTCAGCCCTCATTCTTTTGTTGGACTTCGAGCTGTCAACGCATGTGTTGATGGTCGGCCCTGCTTCATGCTACTGGTGCAAAAGCATTCGGCCCGCCCCCCCCCCGTATGTTTCAAATACATAACTAAACAAATAGATAACTTGCTAATTATCGGGCTTGCCGACGTTGTATTTGTTGAATTTGGTAAATTTCTTGGAATTCGGGTGAAATTTGTTCAAGACGTGCTCAGCCATGCCAAGACGGATGCATTGCAGTGAATGGCGGTCGTAGATAAGTATCCTCGCCATGATTGTTATTTGCAGATGATCGTTTAAAGTAAGAATTTGAATAAGCAAATTTCACTGGAAGATTAGGTAATACCTTTGATTTCTGTTAATAATATTCTTTCCGTCATTGATATAATTTTGGCAACGTCACTATCGTTCCCCTTTCCCTAGTTACTCGGATCTGTTTACGTTGAGGCTGAAATTACAAATGGCGCTCAAATATCTTCCACTCATTTTCTTTTCGTTGTCATGTCCGAGTTTATTGAATTATTTAAAAACTCGGTTAGAATTTGTTCTATACCTGCAGCGAGTTTTATTCTTAACTTGCGTCAGCTTTGCTGCTGCCTGGGATCGTTCCAGCCCATAACTGGTCGCTCGTCATGCTGAATAGAGTGGAGTACGAGAAGCATAAACTGGTGTGCCGTTATTGGCCACAAGTGACTCGGCAGTGGATGTGAGGGATAGCCCGCTGATGTAGCCATGGGATTAGCGCGAAACCTCAAAGATGTGTATCTTGTGATTTTTTTTATTTATTTATTAATTAATTAATAATTTATTTACTATGAGAGCCAGTCTCCCATACTTCCACGTTGTTTCGAATCGGCTGATGTGTTTATTTGCAAACAAAACAGAAACACTAAAGCGTCAAGCGTAGTTGTGTTGAGTATCTTACGCACATCGTAAATTTGTGCCGTTCAAGGCCATGAGCGACTCTGCTATGAATGAGTGGGGAAGTCCCGCTAGCGCGAGTGTAGAGCCAAAAGCCAATGATGTGGAACTTAAGTCCAAACATGAGTCCATGAAAAGTTCCGTAGGAACGATGAGTAACACACTTCTATTAGGGTGGTGTCCTAGCGTTTGACCGATGACAGAGACTCGCCTCGACCACCATTGGAACTAAACAGTGAAAACCTTCAATTTCAAAAACTAGATGGCGCCAGTAATTTGTGCATTTTAAAACTTCAGTATCATTTACAGCTTGTTTGTGGGCTCTCAATGTTATTCATAAATTCTTATTTAAAGTATTCTTTGGAATTCTCAGACGAATAAAATTTATTAAGCTATATTCTAAACTATTTTCGGTATTATTTTTAACCAATCACGAAGCAGTTTGGTTAAAACGAACGCCATGACATGTGTTATGTAATGTGCCACTCGTGCTTCAACTAAAAAAGTGAAATCTTCCAAGTCAACTGCCAGAAAGGGACAGACGAGGAAATTCAACTTTATAAACAAGAAAGTAGTTTGATAATATGGCAAAAAATGTTTGCTCACTTAGTGCAATTATTTTGTTGGTGGTCCGTGTTCATACCGGAGATAATCCCCTAAACAGTAAAATGTGTGGTAAGGCATATCTACGATTATCTGTTGCACATTTTAAGTCGAAAGACAGGAAGCTGATTATATCTAAAGTGTGACATGTCGTATTATGATTTGTGAGATTTTCTGCTGCATTTTCTACATTCTACGACAAAACAGTGAGAAAGTGTAAAAATGTGGAAACCGTAGTAAAGCCTTTTAACTGAAGCTCATGTTTAGTCGCGTTTGGGGGCGAGAAGTGTCTTAATGTTTTTGTGACGAGAAGCCTATTAAAAACATAGTATGGGGTACTGCAATTTCTGGTGATGAGGCTTGTTGCAACGTAAATGAATTTTTTCTACCGATCGTTCCTTAAATCAAGTTTGTAGTACGCAATTATCTTATTTAACGTGAATGTCAGACGATGTATACTCTTATACAAAACGGTGTGAAAACCTGGAAATGCAACCGTAGTGGTGCCGCTTTTCATACATAATTAAAAGAAATAGACAACTTTTAAATGCCAGATATTTTTATTAGTATCCGTTTTCGAAGTAAGAAATATTACAATGCATAGTCAACGTTTTTTAATGAGACACTTAAGTGAAAATTAAAAAAAAGCTACAATTTCGTTGTAAAAGTGTGTAGCAATGTAGTCGAATGGATAATGGTGTAAACCCCTTGAAGTTTGAATTGTATGCTGCAGCATTTTTATTGAGAAGCCCTTTATTATCTACGGTCGAATTCTACTCTAGCTGATTTTGTAAGGTGTGTGCTACTTCAAATACTAAGCTTCAGCAGGTCCCCTTTTCGGCAAAACAATGAATGACATAAAAAAAAATTTATACATTTTTAAATTTATAAAAAAAAATCCTGTAACTTTAAATTCTTATTCGTCGCTTATACATGACACTGTGCAAGAGTGCATTTTTTAGGGTACTGCTACTCCCCAGCAGAGGCGGGGGGGGGGAAGGCTCACGCTTCAAAATCCTTTACACATTCATATATCTTTCAATTTTGGCGTCACTGGTTATTAGTGCTAAAAATTGTTTAAAATATGAGTAATCGAAACTTGTCAGCCTAAAAAGTGTTCGGTAATGAGAAAGCGCCTCCGTTACTCTGTCCAGTGGCACAGACAAGAAACATTGTGGAGGGGGACGAATAAAGCCAGCTCGCGGTTTGGGGGAACGCTTCCCTAGAGCATTCCGAGGAATTGAAGCAATTTATGGTACATCACTGCCGAATCCTGCTTCTTTAGAGTACTTATTTATTTTACGTATTCTGGCAGAATTTCTGTAGCGTTATGACACAAAGGCGGAAGAAGTATCGTTTATGTTACACGAATCCTATAAAATACTTAGTGCGTGACAGTGTATCTGCTTATAAATGAAGCTTGTTACAGTGTAGATGGATTCGTTCTGGCAATCAATCCTTAGAATTAAAATTGTAGTACCAATTTCGTGTTTAACGAACGTGAGACAATACGTATTCCAGTACACAATAGTGGGAAAACCTTAAAATGCAAATTTTCTGATGCCACATTCTAACATATTTCAAAGAAGTATCCTTTAAACGTTATTTTTTTTTATAAACAACCAATTGTGAAACACATAATAATGATGTTGCATGGCATACGTTACTTTGATGAGACACTAAGAGCTTGTTAACAAAGCTACACTTTCGTTGAATTTTTTGAAGTATCGTAAATTGAATGCTTAATGGTGTGAAGCCCTGGAAGTGTTAATTGTGTGATGCTGCAATTT
>JAHWFP010200835.1:0-13534 GCA_023313725.1 Lithobius niger | reverse complement strand
CCCCCCCCCTCCCATTCCCAGGAAAATGTTTATTTACGCCGCTGGTTGTAGGTAGTCTTAACAGTTCCTTCCTAAAGCGCCGAACAGAGCGAACAGAACGCACCACTGTTAAAGACAGTTTGGCTCCAAACTTGAGGTCGCGCGTGCGCAGTGATGTTGCGTCAGCCGTTCAGCACCTTCTTAAACTACAACACAGCTCAACAGGCTCAGCAAAGTATTCGATACGTCATACCTTCATCGCAAACAGACCTGGCTAATGGATTTGACCAGGATTGGCTAATAGATGTGACCAGGTGAGAGCAATGCCAAATTGCGAACCATCTTAGGGAGGTGGTTTGCTGGGGTGGAGGTTTGAGCATGCGCGAGCTAACAGTTTTGACGAAACAGATTCATTGCTGACGATGTTGACGTCGATCAAGCCGCATCAACACGGATATTAGCAGGGAATGTTCCAAACTGTCACCAACAGTGGTGTGTTTGGTTCGCTCTGTTTGGTCGTTTAGGAAGGTAGCGTAATAATGCAGATTGACTGTGGGGTAGTTGGTTGCCATCAGTGCATAGGATGAATGCTGCAGAGCTACAGATGAGGCAGCAGTTTGATGGGCTATCGAAGTAATGCACGATTAGAATGGCGTACTACGTTAGGTTTAGCTACTAAATAAAATACGTAATAATATATAAACAAACTTGTTTGTTTGTAAATAAAGACTTATCACTAGCATAACCGCTAAGTCCATCAAGCTCTCATCGGATTGGGGGGGGGGGAACCATTGTTTACATGCGTGCCTAACCAGTGTTCAGAAAAAAAACCGCCATTCGCTTTCTAAACCACAGAGGCTCGTCACAAAATACGAGTAGGATGGCCTGCCGGCTTAGCAATGCCACAACCGCTAAACCGCCCCCTGTACATCAAGCTTTCATCTGGTGGGGGTTGGGGTGGGGAGATTGTTTACACGCGTGTCTAAGCACTGTTCAGAAAAAAATAACCGACGATCACTTTCCAAATGGTGAGAGCAGATAGCGAGCGTCGTCTGCTCAGAACAAACAGGGATTGAATCTGCAAATTAAAACTGGGAAAAAAAACTCCCGTTCACTTTTCAAACGATGAGAGCCGGTGAGAGCAGAATGCAAGCGTCGTCTGCTCAAGGCAAACTGGGATTGAAGCTGCGTTCCTCGCTCGCTATTAGTGGAGCGAGGATCGCAGCTATCTCAGCTGGTTTGCATCTACTACGTCAGCCTTCCCCCTAAAATGCAAATGTGTTCCGCTCTCTGATTGGTTAAAGCGATATCGCCTTCTTATTGGTTGGAAGTCGAGTGAGCTGGCTCGAAAAACGAAAATTGTGTTTCGTTGGAACTTACAAACCAGCTGTACGACACTGGCCCACTTTAAATCAAATGTAAGCAAACTAATCTGCTAAAATTCAACATATAAACCAAAATCGAGCATGTAACTTAATTTCTAAAGCGTATAAACTGAAATAATCTACAGAATTGACAAGAAAATCTGATATTTTCACTTAGGCTGGGGTTTACGTGTTGTGGTGAAGCCCCCATTCCAAAACGACAAGTGCCGCATTCTGTGGTATGTGTTACAGTTGTGTGCTCCCAGCTTTCATTTCCTCCTGATATAACCCATAACTTAACATAATTTTAACAATGCTGGGAGGTTTTAAAATGGATAATAACCAACAACCTTTTAACGACAATTACCTTTTGCCCTCAGAGGTAAGACAGACAACTTTTTTAAAGAAAGATGTTTCGTAAAAACTTTAAGAGGAGTTAGCCAGGAACCACTAGACTCCCATAGATATTCCTAATGAATATTATTAACGTGTCGTTACAATTTCTGTAATTATCTTTCCACAAAGGAAGGCGTTGATAATGACAAGGAGAGTAAAACATTGGCACTTAAAATTTTAAGTGTAACGGTCCAACACGGGAAAAAGCTGACAGTTTCTTTGAGTGAGGATGAACATGACAACTGACCTCTTAACAAAAGTTAAAAATAAAATTTGATTTTCAGACACGTTTTGCTGAAAATGAAATGTTTGCACAGTTTAAGTTTAAACAAAATACCGACTTAGGGTATCAGCATTAAAATGAAGCTTTCCAGAGGCGAGTTGCTCGTCAAACACGAACGTCGAATATGACGTGGTTTGCACACGACGTGGCCAACGATTCCGTCAAAATCGTGTCATATTCGACGTTCGTGTTAGACGAGCGACTCGCCCCAGGTTTATATCGGATTATGTAGTCGTAGTCTCGAAGATTTAGGACATTAAAGCAGAAAACACAATTTTTATGTTTAGGTTAGGTGTTCTTAGATGGAGCCACGTTTGTAGCGGCCCACCACTCACTACAGTTTAACACTTATGGAGAAAAACTATTTGGTTAGGTTTTCAGGCAAAAAAAAACTTAACATGGAGAAAAATTACACGTTAGCCTACTTAGGTTAGTCTTGGTGGTTTACACAAGATCTGCAATTACGGGAGAAAAAAACCTCTATTTAGAGGAACTGCAAAAAGTTTGAGCTGTCGAGTTTGGAGAACTATGCAGAGGTTTACCTACTCCAATACTGCTTATATTACATTTTAAGGTTTGGTTAGGTTAGGATTATAACCTTCGTTTCAACGAAAAACAATTATTTAGTTCAAAGAGCCATAATTGTGGTGATCAAGCACAAAAATTCCATCTTTTTATAAGATAAGAGTTTAACACTAAAACATTGGGTCCTAATTCCAAAAGGATAAAAAAAATCTTTGTTTTGAAACAACTGGCATACAGAATTAATTTAAATTAAAGTTGGGCAAACTGATTCTACTGAATTCTGGGTAGAAATTAAAACAATCGAGGGAAACACGTTTACAAGTTTCTAACTTTAGGTTAGGGGTAGATTGGCTTCGTGCCGTAATCCAGCTGGGGAAACTAGATTCGTTCACTTCCGGTTTAACGGACACATTTAAACTCTGTTTAACATCACTGGTTGAAACACTTCGTTTTATTTTACGTCTGAGAGGTTTATTTCTCAAGTCCAGCCACTCTGAAAATTTGGGAGCTACGGGCGCTATTACGGGCGAAGCAAGAATAGTTTTACGCTTATTACGTTCATTCATGGCTGGCTCGTGCGATCTTATCTGCCTCTCGAGGGGATTAGCGCGTGCCGCCCTTATCACTGGACTGCTAATTGAGTCACCGTTGACTGGCTTCTTCACGAATGAGGGAGCGGTGGACAACTTAGGTTTCAAATTACTAGGCTTGCTGGAAATTACAGCGGAGTTTTTACACGATAAACTGGCAACAATTTCGACAGGGTGACTATTTCCTGGCTTAGTATTTAATTTAGGCTTGCATAAATTGTTTAACTGAGTTATCCCATTTACGCCTAACACTACATCTAAGATGGAATTAGTAGTCTTTGAAACACAAGCCACAACTGTCAACACTTCACCACTGGTTAATGTTAAACCTAAATTTACCTGCGGCAATTTGGTTTCTAGGTCGCTTAAAACAGTTTTGCATGTAATCATTTGTTTCAAACGCGGCCAATTTTTGGCGAGTTTAGCACTGACGATGTTAATTGAGCTAGCGGTATCGCATAAGAGTTTAGTACTACGCTTACCGATAGTACAGTTTAATGTAGTAGTCTTTAAAATTTCAGTAGCAACTTTACCGATGATAAAGCATGCATTTGCGGATGCCTTAGCTTTGTTGAGTTCAGGGCATCGGTTGCAGAGGTGCGATGCCGAACCGCATTCGAAACATGTTCTAACATTAGGTCTGCTGCTATTGTTAGTATTTACATTGTTGCTACTATAAGCGTTAGCATCTGTGCTAGTTACACTGTTACTGTTAGTCCCAACCGCGTTAGCTAACGAGTTATGGTTTTGTTTACCATTTCTAGAGTTGAAAAAAGCTTCAGAAGCTTGACTACCTGAACTAGTGCTAGTTTGCACTTTACTATTTTTATTAGCAATCTCAGCCGAAATTTGCTTATTATGAGTAGTATACTCGTCGCACAGTTTAGCTGCCTCGGCCAAAGTACCAGTTTTAATTTGGTCCGGTAACCACTTTCGGAGGCCAGCAGGACAAAACATGTAAAATTGCTCTAACAAAATTAAATTAGACAATTTATCGTATTTGCTATCAAGACCTGCTAATGACACCCACTGTGAGAACAAAGTTTGAAGCTCAAACGCGTGTTCGTGAAAAGGCTGTTCTGGATCTTTCTCCAGACTTCTAAATTGGGCTTGCATGGACTCTTTAGTCTGAATAAACCTTTCTAGCAATTTTACTTTAACTAGAGCGTAATCATGCTTATGTACTGTGTCCATCTGGTCGCACACTTTAACCAAAATTTCACCAAGGAGGGGTTGTAATCCGACGACCCATTCTGACTTTAGAATACGTTGAGTTTCCATCGTTGTCTCAAATATTTTTTTAAAAAGTTAATTTCCGATTTCGGTCCCCATTTGTTAATCCGGGCTTTGGTCCGGAACTAACACTAGACATTTCAGGAACTGGACTAGAAGTACCACTTGCTGCTCTTAACTTTGCTAACTCAATTTGTTTGTTGGCTAGATGAAGTTCACGTTCAATTTTACGTATTTCTTGAGCCCTAGCGGCTTCGCTACTCTGGGCTCCCGTGTCCTTTAACATTAATTCTTGGGCACGGATTTTATAAGCCTCTGCTGCGGCATGGGCACGAACTTTATCGGCTTCTGCCAGTTCTAAAGCTTTAAGTTTTTGTTCTTCAGCCTTCAGAGCTAATTCGCTTTCTTTAAGAGTTAATTCTCGTTTATTTTGAATAGCGGTGTTACGCTTTTCTATAGCGCTCTCAAGAGCGTCGGAAACATCAGTTAATGAAATCTTGTTGTCTTGTTGTCAGTTAACTGATGTTTCATTAACTGATGTTTCATTAACGGACTCGTGCCTTACTTCACTAACGGTTAGGCTAGGTTTCAGACAGGCTTTTTTGAAGTCCTTATTTTGAATACCTTCGAGTATTTCCAGTAAATCTTCCATGTTGGAAGTTTTTAACGTTAATTCAAGCAGAAACAAGTTTTACGTGCATTTTTACGAATTAAATTGCAGTCGCAAAATAATTAAACAGTCAAGTTAGACTAGAGCACGAATTTAATCATTTCTCTAAACAACCACTTAGGCTAAACACAAGATTCATTTTTACCCCTAGCACTCTGGTGGATTATTAAAAGTATAAAATACAAGAAACAAAACACTCGGCTTGGCGGCCAAAGCAAACCTATGTGTACTAACATTTCTGTAAACACAATCGCTGTGTGATCCGTCAATACTTGCCTTCCATCGTAGACCGGGATGTAGAGCCACTTTGGAACGTCCAGTGGAGTTGCACAAATCGGTCCTTGTTATTGTTGTGAGCGCCCTTCTTGTTGAAAGTTGAACACAGTCACAAACGTCTTAGTTGTGTTTGGAGCTCCATTTCCTGGAACGGGGTGGATCCTCCAGAATGATGTTGAACTTCCTTTTCAACCTTCTGCAGGTTAGCCCAATTACATCTGGTGAAGCTGGGGTTGCTGCTTTCCTTCTCCAAGCCGGATCAGGAATTGTAGGCCTAGTTGTTGTCGTCTAGGCAGACGTCTTTTGAGAGTAACGTTTTGTTGTTGTTACTGACATCTCGGGTGCAGTTTGTTGTCTTACTGCGGACATCTTCTTCTTAAGATGGAACTGGTGTAGTTGTAGACAGAGTGGGAGGTGTGTTTGACTTGGCTCAGCACCTTGACATCCCACCACTGCCACCAGTGTTGTAGCGGCGCTACCTGTCACGTTAGGTGCTTTTTAGATAGGCACCGACATCTGGTGTTTTGGCGAATTCTTAGAAAGTACCTAAAGGGTCTGTTTTAACTTTTGCGGAGAATACAGCACTGCAGTGTCTACTGCACGGTTAGGAGGGGAGCGCCCGTGTCCTATCTAAGTTTAACCCTTTAAGGACTGCATTTGCCCTGAAGTCTCGTAACGAACTTATAGAAAAAAATTAATAGCTTCTCACCCACTTGAAGTAAGGGAATGAAACTTGTGTCATTTTTTCCTTAATGATCTGGCCTTCATATCACATTTTTAGTTTCACTGTTATTGGCTGAAAGTTTTCAATCTGACCTGTAGAAGAGCTGTAAACGATGATTAAACAGCGGGCGCATTTGGGCGCACCCGTCCTTAAAGGGTTAAAGTACTAACTATCAATGGTTTCACTGCCACCACGATGGGTGTTTAATTGCCTGGCTAAGAGTTAAAATAAAAATGGGTTTTAGTTATTTACTCATGCAATTAAATTGACTAAAAGTCCGACTGTCGTTTAAAGCAACTCTGGGTTTTTTAATAAGACATGTTAACTTTTCACATTTACATTGGAACACTAGGAGTTACAAAATAACCTTTGAAAGCTTTAAAAATTAAAAGCACACGATGGTTTACAATAAAATCGGCAATTGAACAAGTTCACACTAAATTACAATTTCGAATAGAAATGTTTGTTGAGTCACCGGTCTCTCTTAAGTTACAGAATGCACCTTACATTTGTAAAATAGTCTAAGTTTTGTTTCCAGAACCACAGTTAAGGATCAAACTTCGTCAAATAGTAAAACCTGGTACACAACCCAAAAGACGTCAAAGCTCTACGATAATATTAAGTGATCATTTGATTATTTAGAAGAACACCGAGTTCAACATAAATAAGAAAAAAAAAAGCCGGTTTTTAGGAAGGGGACCTTAAACCCTTAAGTTATGTGTGTACTAGGCCAGAAATGCCGATGGCGGTTAACTACCCATAATCATTCTCAAAGTTAGAAGTTAAGTTTAAATTTAAGAAACTATAAATTTAGAAATAAAGTCCAAAAGAATACTTTCAAAAATTAAACTAGTTACCTATGAAACTACTACCTTGCCCAGCATGGCAACATTCGGACCGCCGTAGTAACCACTCCGACCGCCGTAGTAACCTCTAGCCTTTGAGATCAGTGAGCAATGCTGTCGATTTCTCCTTGCAGCTTGGTTTTATAGCAGCTCCCTGGACCGGAAGGAGGAGGGCAACCGCGTCCCTGTAGGACAGCTACTACATGGGGGACTCTATAGAGGTGGAGAACAATGGGAGAGGGCGGGACAGAGCCAGCTGTCACTCAGACAGAGGGAAGGACACTTGGAGTGGCTCTCTTGGATTGGTGGGGGAATTTAACTGACTACTGATTGGAGGGGGAAGCTGCTATTGCTTGTAACAAAGGGATTGCCGACTTTTGGGGCATGAGAGGCCTTTGTTTAGGAAAGTGCAATTGAGTTTTGAACTCGTAGCAAGTGAATAGGCCTATTTTATAAACTACGATGTTATGCATCGCAACTATTAAAGGAAGGGGGCGGGGACGGAGTTTGTTGTTCAAATCATTATTTAAGTTTAATAGAAGAATGGTTGCTGATCTATTGCAAGATTAATAGTAGGAAAAGGCTTTATATACATTCGGATGAGGTTACTATGGTCGGAGCCCTGAAATAAATACAAGATACACTAAAATGTCCGGTAAATTTTTATATTAGAAAATGCCGTTTTGGACAAGGTAGAGTTCATGGGAAGAAGTTACGTTAATAATTGCTTTAAAAGCACTAAGCAAAGGATTAAATAAACCAGCTTGTGTATAGATGCTAGAACACATTTAAGTTATAGTATTATTGCAGCCGCAATCGAAGTTTTCATGACAAACCAAAACCGGTATTGAAGTTCAAAATAAAAACGTAGAGTGCGGGCCCTCATTTACATGTATGTGGTTGAGTGCCAACTGACAGCCCCTCCTACAACAACACTAAGCTAGTCGGCTTTATGCCTGAGAAAAATAATTAATTACAAATATACAAGTTTTTGTTTTTCGGAAAATGGCGATCGGCGATTTGCATGCGGTGCGCTCAGTTTGGAGCGTTTTTCAAACTGCTGTAAATAATTATTGGGGTTGAAATTTAACATTCTGTTTCTGTGGAGTTGAAGACAGAGTTCTTGGCTAATAAGGGTTGAAAACAGGGATCGTTTTTGCCCATTTACCAGGGAGATAACACATAGTGGAAGTTGAAGGCTTTGGGAATAGGCCTATAGCACTACCGTGGGCTAAGAATAAATTTGTTCCCCGAGTTTTTGATTTTTGGTGCCGGGTATCCTAACCAATCAAGATTTTTGGCCCACAGCCTTTACAGTGGTCATGTTGCGAATTTTCAGCGTGTTACATTTTAGAATTGTTTGTAGAATCTTTCACCTTCTTTAGCTCCTTTTTCTGGAATATTCTTCAGGATATATTTTAGAACAACAATTTGAAATAATAACCCACCAAAAATTTGCAATACGACCACCTTACGTCATGTGTACATTTGATAAAATCATTTAACACTTCATGTGTTTTTTGTGAGATTTGTAATACAAAACTAATGATGAGCCCGTTGCCCTTTAAAATGGCCTATTATATCTCTTATTCAAAGAACTTTTTATGTGGGGGGGGGGGGGGCGGTAATAAAGTTTTAATGAAGGCTACAGTTTAAATAATGTTACACTGTGGTTGAGGTTTTGTATTTTTAATTAACCAGGTGTTGTAACCTATGTCAAGCAGCAATTCCCTAAGAAAGTTCCAAAGTTTTAGGGTTCCAAACATTCACTAGCGCATGAGCTTTATCCTTTGTCTACAATTGAGGCTGCCAACAGACACCTACGGTTCCCAAGTGCCACAGTTATGTCGAGTACCATGTGGACTGAGAGAGAGGTTCGATGTTATTTGCTAGCATTAAATTTGTTAATTGTAGCAGTTTCTAGTTGGAGATAAAGCTGTTCGGGCTTTGAAATAATTTTGATAATTTCTGTAAAGTTTTGCACATTGAAGCTGAGTATTTATTTTAATTAAATATTGTTTTGTGTTACTACGTTATAGTTACTATTATTTGTTATGTATGTAAATTAGTGGTCCGTGGCCACTCATTATTTTGAACTTCTATTATAATTAAGTAAAAGTTCTGTGACATGCCGAATTTTGCTTTAAACATTGTAAAATAAATGGGGAATTGGTGATGTAAACAACGACAATTTTAACTAGATTAAAATTAGTTTTTACTATCCTAAAATACTTACCTCTAGTATGTGCTAAAATCGTTTTCGATTTGCTTTCCTACCCGAAACTTTTAAATCCCTAAACGTTTAAAACCTTTCTTACACTTGCAATGCAATGAGGTTAGCCTGCTTGCCACTAGGATCGCAACAATCGTTGCCTTCAACAATGCAGCACCAGCCTGCAATCCTCACTTTCGTTTCCCAGACACCCACTACTCAAACACCAGGGTTCTGCGAAGCGGGGAGGCTGGGCGGGTCCTACTAGAGGTTAGTATTTTAGGATAATAAAAACTAATTTTAATCTAGTTAAAATTGTCATTTATTACTATCTGTAAAATACTAACCTCTACTATGTGCTGAATTTGTCCTATAGGACGGCGGGACAGCACGAACCCTGTAACCTCGTTGCATTGCACTCAACCTTATTTTACAGTACACAGACATACATCATATCATGTCAACCAAGGTCTGTACCCACCTTCTCAGCTGTCCATCGGGTTAATCGCTGGTACCGGACTGTCCACATCACTGCTCCAGCCTGCTTGGCGGCAATGACGCAGGACACCTTTCCACTGTGAACTCTCCGCTGTGCACAAGATGCATTCTTCACCTTTATTCCACTCGGATAAAGGTCTTTTGGCCCAACCTTGAAACACTGCTTTGTGTTTGGTTGGGATCTCACCAGAATGCAATGCACCCTTCCAGCGTCAATCGTAGTACTACTACGTGACGTTGCACAAAAACTCCACTTCAATTCACCCCACCTTCTCTCCCCCATTTAGCGAAAGTTCCAGTGGGCATGGCGACATTGAAGACACTGCCTTGCATCTTGTCGCCATTTCACCAGTGTGCACACTTCCGTCACCTCACATCACAACGACACTCCCTGCCGCCACGTGGGGCCGTCGCAGGCCGCTGACATCTCGAGAACCAACATCGCGCATGCTCTTGTTGGTCCACAAACAGGCTGCCACGACATCATCCAAAGGCGTCCCTGACGCGAAGGCCAAAGACGCCGCCAGCGCCTTCAGTTTGTGGGCGCTCACCTTGCTAGGCAGATCCGGATGATCAGGACCTGTTCATAAGCCCGCCTGATGACTTGGCAAATCCATCTTCCCACTTTCGCGGATGACAACGGTTGGGGCAGGACCCCCCCCCCGCGTCTTCTGGTCCCAGTGCATAAACAACGGAGCCCGGGCTGGCCGAATTCCTCCAGGGCGGTCAGTCCTCTCCAGAAAATAGCAAAGGGCCCAGACTGGGCACTGTTCCATTCCGACCCCTCTAGTTGCGCCCGCGGCATCAGCACCTTTTATTTCCAACGGCTGGGGGGGGGGGACATCTGCCCGTTGATTTTTCCCACGGAACTCGGGCGGAAACGCAATCACAACGGATGACCAGTCTTGAGCAGTCCGAATACTGCCCTTGTCCCTCGTCAACGTCGCAAGCTCATTCTGCCGAGCCGCCGTTGCCAGAGCCACTGGAAAGAGCGTCTTTTGGGAAAGCAGCAATAGAGATGCAGAACGTAGTGGTTCTTACGGTGGCTGTTCCAAACTCGACAGCACTAGGGGCAGGTTCCATTTTGGGAACAGCTGTTTCACTCTCGGTCTTGCGTTACCGAAACCTCTAATAAAACAGGCAACGTCCTCACTGGTCACTAGCTGCCTGTTTCCCACGCAGGACACCACAGAGTTGATCGCCGACCTGTAGCCTTTGATCGCACTCGGAGTCAACCCCTTCGAGAACTGCTCTTCAAGAAAAGATGACAAACCTGCAGCCGACGGACAGGTTGGATCGACATCCTTCGCCCTGCACCAGTAGAACCACACCTTCCATCTTGCCTCAGAGTTCTTTCTCGATGACGACCGTAGGCAGCCCAGCATCCTCTCAATAACTTCAGGCAAAAACCCCCTCCGTTGAAGGATCCGAGTCAGAGTCTGCACCCGTGAAGATGAAGAATTGACGGTGACGAGTGGACTGTCGAGCCGTTGTGCAGTCTCACCGGACCCTCTTTCGCCAACTCTACCAGATCCGGGTACCATGACGCTGCTGGCCACAGTGGTGCAACTAAGATGTACTCGCCCGGAGACCTGCGGATCTTGTTCAGACACGTTTGTAGTAGTGAAAACGGAGGGAAAAGGTAAGCCGACAGGCCTGTCCAATCCAGAGAGAAGGCGTCCGTCGCCCACGCTGTCGAATCCGGGAACGGTGAAACGAAGGATGGAAGCTGAGTGTTGAAGGGAGTGGCGAAGAGGTCCACCAAAGGTTTCCTTCACATCTGAAACAGGGCCTGGCAAAGAGATAGGTCCAGTCTCCACTCCGTCGTCGGAGCTGTTCCGCGCGACATCTCGTCGGCCAGCACATTCAACTTTCCTGCGATGTGACGAGGTTGTAGAGACAACGGCAGGGACTCGCAAAGCCGAAGCAGCGCCGACGTTTCTTCCATCATAGACAAAGAGCGAGTTCCCCCGTCCTTCCTGATGTGAGCCACTGCTGTGGTGTTGTCCGACATGACCACAATCGTCTTCCCCGTTAGGTCCTCCTTCCATTCCAGAACCGCATTGCGAATCGCCCTCATCTCCAGAACATTGATGTAACAACGGCTCTCCTCGGCTGACCACACACACGCTACCCGACGAGAGCCGTAGTGAGCACCTCAGCCTGTGGTGGATGCATCCGTGAACAGAAGTCCATCTGCCGGCGGATCTTGAATCGGGACACCACATCCATCCAAGACTTCCGGGGCTGCCACTCCACATTCCGGAACCAGTGGATCGGACGCACCTTTCACTCCCCAAATGGAACGAGCTTGGCACAAGAGTCCATCAGACCTATCAGCGATGCCAAATTCACTGCAAGAATGTCGGTCTCCTGACTGAGCTTGCTCATCCTGGCTCCCAGCTTTTTGACCCTTTCTAGCGAAGGATAAACAGTGAAGCGAACAGTGTCGAAGAAACCTCCGAGAAACACAAATCGCTGGCTGGGGGTTAACCTGGACTTCTCCACTTTCACTCCTAGTCCCAACGCCTTGAACACCCGAAGGCACCTGGCGGTCTGACGCCCCAGAATGTCCCTTGATTGGTGACGAACAAGCCAGTCGTATGTGTAAGCATGCGCACGAAAGTCCAACCGATAAAGGTACCCCAGCACCGGGCGCAACACTGCCGTGAAGACGTGGGGCCCAGTTGCGATGCCGAATGGGAGAAAACAGTACTGGTATGACTGACCTCCCACAGACAGACGGAAAAAATGTTGAATCGCTGGATGAAGGGGCACATGCATGTAGGCATCCTCGAGATTGATTGCTACCGTGAAGTCGCCCCGTTGCAACGCCTCTCTGACCGTCTGGATCGTCTCCATCTTGAAGTGAGGCTTCTTCAGCTCGCGCAGATTGAAGATCAACCCCTGTTTCCGCCACCCTTCTTGCCGACGACACGAGCAGGGCTCCAAAATCCTTTCGTCCCTGGCGGCACTCTTTCTATCGCACCCTTTTCCAAAAGTACATCCACTTCCGCCTGCAACTTCTGATCGAAAGGCCGCTTGACGATCCAGAGAGGCGGCTCCCGCGTCGTTGCTGGCCTTGTGACAAATGGTGGCGAATAGCCTTTCTCTACAACGGAGCGAGTGAACACGTCGTCGATAAGGCGCCTCCAATTTGCAGCATGACGCTGCATCCTTCACCCCACCTGCCGGTGAAGCAGAGGAAGGTGAGGGGGAACACGTCAGTAACGTCTCCTTCGGAAGCGACCCCTGATGCTACTTCGTCCAAGCATGGGGAATCCACGAGGCTTGCCCCTGCACTGGGAAGGGACCGGCACAGGAAAGGGTGACCTAGGGCGATTCTTCCCCTCATACTGTCCCCTTGTTTTGGTCGAGCCAGTTTCTTGTCCTTCGAAACAGCCGAAATAGCCGCTGGCAAACCAGTCTACTTCCTCTTCTTCCAAAAACTCGACTTCTTAGTTGGAGGTGGCTTCGACTTTTCATGGAGGTTTGGGGCCAACGTCAGCAACTTTCTATCAAACAAGTCTTCCGACATGTGGATAGACATCAAACGAAGCTGCGTCACCACATCAGCCGTAGTGTCCACCGCCGTCTGCAAAACCGCATCCCTCCGGCGAAAGACCATATTCAAAAGCAGCCTGTGTGCCCAAGAGAAGCTATCTTTTTGAAAGGCAAAACCACGTTTCTTGAGAATACAAAAATTCTTGACAGCTGGATCCTCAGCTAGCTCAGGTTGCGAGGCCACCAACTTCTTTACCGCCACCGCCGAAGCCGACAACGCAATCTCCGCGTGAGAATTGGCACGAATTGCATGGCACAAAATCGCCTCGTCCTCTTCATAAAAAGACGTCGGGATTGACACCGAGACAGGCATCTTCAAAACCGAATTCGCCTCTAACGGCTGGGCAATCTTCACAAATTCCGCCGCCTCGAAAG
>JAHWFP010200833.1:0-11599 GCA_023313725.1 Lithobius niger | reverse complement strand
CCCCCCCCCCCCCCCCC
The DNA here is from genome assembly GCA_023313725.1 of Lithobius niger. Classification (NCBI taxonomy): domain Eukaryota; kingdom Metazoa; phylum Arthropoda; class Chilopoda; order Lithobiomorpha; family Lithobiidae; genus Lithobius; species Lithobius niger. The sequence goes on along the minus strand of JAHWFP010200833.1, from coordinate 11,582 downwards.
CCCCGTTGGGGAGTAACCGAGATTGTCGTCGGGGAACAGCCGGAACACGGAGTTTACCTGACGATATAAAATTCGTAAAAATTTGGGGGGGAAAAGCTGAAATCACATCTTAGTTGCCCATTTTGTTTGCCAGTAGTCGACAGTTGCTACCCCAGCACTTCCATCATTTAAATCTGTGTTAGTTACGGCAGAAACGTCAACTAAATATGTACAAAACAAAACTTATTATGGATTGTAGCTAAGTTTTTGTCGTTTGAATTCGTGATACCAATGAACTGAGCCAAAATGGTGTAGAGTAAGTAGCTAAACTGAAAATTGATTTGCTGCGTTACACTGCCAATGCCATGATTTAACAGACATCTTAGTTATGAGACACGTTTGCAATGCCAACGCCTTACCAGTTATTTATAGAAGGAGAAGGTCCGATTTTAAAAGCCCAAAGCCCAATTGTGAGGGGTCACACGGAACAAAAGCAGCCCAGTGGTCAAAGTCCCGGCCTCCCAACCAAGAGGACACCAACACAAATTCAGCGTTTAACCAATACAGGACTTAAAAAAAATTCACTGTCCTTACAATGTCCGTGTACCTTTGAGGGCCAACTGTGTGTTCTTGCTATGGTTACAGCCGAAACGTCGGCTAAATTTGTACAGAACAAAACTTGTTAAGCTTTCCGTCAGTTGAAGTCTGATAACAATTAACTCCATAAAAACCGAACAAAGAATCAAAATTGAAGACTAAGTTGGCGGTTTGATTTGCTAGTAGCCCCTTTCCTCTTAGCCCATCGCCACTGTGATTTTAAACTAATTCTCAGTTAATTTAGGAATGTCCGCTAAATCTTCTCAAATTATCTTCTCAAATTATTCAGTGTTAGTTAAAGTTACTTTAATAATATGTAAAAAAATTTTTAATTCATCAGTTAATTAATTTGTAAATAAATGTATTAAAAAAAAACAGAATTTTGGTCACAATTAGGTTTTTACGACCTCTCATGCTAAAAAATGTTTACGAAAAACATCCGAAATTTGCCTAACAATGTGGTGCAAACGTGTCTTGGGAAGCCGAGAATAGGCCCTCAAACAGCGTAAAATGCTTACAGCGCTCCCCCAGAACCCCTAGCTAGTTTCGCCGGGGCCCCTGCTACAGTCGAACAAAATTTTTTTTAAAAATCTTCATTTTCTTTGCCCCATGGTCACCTCGTGAACAGTGATTCTATAATCCACAAGCCTCTTTTTAAAGGACTCGCGTGACAAGAGTTGAAAGGGCATTCCACTGGAAGATGGTGCGTGGGAAAAACGAGAGGTGTAGGTAGTTCCTTTTCGTTTGGAAAACCTGGATTTTTTTACATGATCACCATGGCTGTAGTAGTGAGGCACATGAAGGTACAAGTTAGGATCAACAACTACTTCCAGGAGATCTGGAAAAGAAGAAGTAGCCTACTATCACTTCGTCGGGTTTGCAATCTACACAACCCCAAATCAGCAACCAGTTTAGTAGCACTGATGTCGGTTACAAATTGGCAAGTTAACGAACCTAGCTGCATTACGTTGAAGAGATTCAATTTTCTTAACAGCATTTTGCTGGTAAGGGTCCCAAACACTAGCAGCATAGTCTAATTTTGTCCTAATTTTACTGATGTGGTTTTGCCATGTCAATTTATCATCAAGAATAACACCCAGACATTAGTTTCGCATTTACGAAGAATCTCAGTTCCACCTATAGGTTCCACACGGTAGGGGAGAAGAATTTGATCTATAGCTGTTTTACGGGAGACAGACATGGTTACAGATTTCGTGGCATTAATCTTCATATCACAACCATCACACCAATGTGAGAGGCTATTCAGATCATGCTGCAATACCAGACAGTTTTCAGGTGTTGTAATGTCCAGTGAACAGTCATCAGCAAACATCTACATTGTAGACGACAAAACATCAGGCAAGTCATTTATGAAAAGCAAAAAAATGGAAAGGTCCAACCACAGACCCCTGCGGGACACCGGAAGTAACAGCATCACTTTCAGAGGTGATACCATTCATCACAATACCCTGATTACGCCGATGCAAAAAATCTGTACTCCACTGAAGAACATTAGGGGCTAGCCCATAAGCCTCAAGCTTTAAAAGCAACAATGAATGGCTCACATTGTCAAATGCCTTATGAAAATCAATAGTAGGCTAATAAGGTGAACTTGTCCGGCCAGCTCCATGCCAGTGGCCAATTTATGCACCATATCCACAAGTAGAATCTAACAGGAGCCACCTTTACTAAAGCCAAACTATCTACTGCTGATGAGATCATGGTCATTTTAGTAGGAAGCAGATGCTGAAACAATGATGTGTTCGAGCATTTTACATGATATAGAGGTGGTAGAAATTGGGCGATAGTTTTCAACAAGGCTCTTCTTACCAGACTTAAAGACGGGTGTAACATGTGCAGATTTCGAGTTCCATAGTTCCACAGAACTGTGCCATTGCTGAGAGATGAGTTAAAGATTATCATTTACTGCTAATACTTTTAGTAAGTTTCAACACAGGTGCGGATCCAGAGGAGGGAGCGTTCGCCCCTCCTAAAGCCTTCGATAATCCGACTCAACCCCTGTGAGCTGATGATGCTATTTTTAAAAAGTTATAACTTTACTGACTGCAAATCTTAGTAATACAATTACAGCATAATAATTGTTCTATTAAGAATTTGCTATCATGTTTTTAAAATATTTCCAAATTTTTCGATGTAATAGGAGAAAAGCAAAAAATAACAAAAAGCTCAAAGAAAACTCCATGAATGGGCTTTCCTGCAGTAGGCGTATACTTGTTACGCCTATAGAATTCTTTTGTGAACAGACATTGGTGGTTTAAAGAATGACCTGCTTCGTTTACAAGAAAAATGAAAAAAAGCTTCGCTTTGTAGAAGTCTTCAAATACTCCAAAATCCTTTAAAAAACCTCCATCACCTTCAAGGGCTGCCTCCCTCCCCTTCCCCCTTCATCCACGGGGCCGATCCACCCCTTGAGATCTAGATCTGGAACCACTGTTAACAAATATCAGTGTTCTCAAGCCCTTAAACTGGAATCGCCCCCTCCTAAATTTCATATTAGATCCGCTACTGTTTCAACATTGAAGAAGTAACAACATCAAGACCTGGGAAAATATAACTGGTAGTTGAATGGTCGCACAGAGAAGAAAATCTCACTCAAATGCTGAGGGCCACACAAGTGAGTGCAATACTATTCTCTACTCATGATATACGCTCAGCCTCATTTCTCCAAATCCTATGACCTTAGCCAAATATGATATTCATTCTCAAAAACGTTTGCCCGATATGGCTAGTTAAATGCTCTTCTTGAAAACCCTTCTAACTGTATACAATACTGAAAACCTAAACTAAAAATACAAATTCATATTACAACTTCTTTCAGTTTTCAGGTGTTGTAAAGTAAAGTCTTCCTACAATCGTGTGTGTGTCAACCATATTCTCCTGAATGCTTCAAGGTCTCTTATGTATTTACTCAATTACAATACTTCTCTTCCAGACATCAAGGCTCCATTTATGTTTCTAATATTTGAGTTATACTTGCCATAATAAATATTGCTTTGATTTATGCCGTTCCTTATGATTTAATATGTCAATAAATAATATCTGCACAAACTATGCAATTTAATATAAGCTTCATTATTTTTCATAAACTTAATGGCCTGCGTAATCGTCTTGCTTTATGTAAATTAATATCGTAACAATTGGTAAAAGAGAGCAATATGTTGCAGCACAAGAAAGATTTTCTTACAATACTATAATCAATTACGTCGGTAGGCTAGCATAATCTTGTGATTCAACAATTAATACTTTAGGAAAAATCCTTTTAATAAACATATGCATATTTGTGAATAGTAAAAAAAATAAAGTACGAGAAATTTGTTAAAAAAATTACAATATTTTGAAAAGGGGGTACATTTTCTAGGCATAAATTGTAAATTATTAACTGAACAAAAAACGGCCTTGCTGCTTAGAACAAAATCATTGGAGCTCATATCCCCAAACTCACAGATGTGAAGGTACAGGAATAAAAACGGATTAGAGTTCACTCGAATGCAACGAACTAATAATTTGAACTCCAATTCCAGGGAACAAGGACTGTTTTTGCTCAGTGGTTATGTCAGAAAGTGAACACAGTTTGTGTGCGTATGCATGTCCTAAGCATGTCCATTTAGAGCTATTGGAGGGCTTGCAAGAGCACTTCAAATTCGACAAGCAGTAGACTCTTTTGCCGCTACGCCATTACCTCTTCACCTTTAAATGGGTGTAAGACGGGGGTCCCTAGCTAAGTCAAACAATTTCGGTTAGGATGGACGGGAAGAATAGATCCCCACCTTTCAGAAAATCTTAAGCATGTCCATTTAGAGCTTTTAGAGGGCACTTTGAATTCGCTTTAGCCGCTACGCCATTGCCTCTTCACCTTTAAAAGGGCGTAGGTGATCCCTATCTAAGTTAAACCATTTCTGTTAGGGTTGATGGGAAGAATAGATCCCACCTTTCAGAAAATCGTAAGCATATCCATTTAGGGCTATTAGAGGGCTCTCAAGAGCACTTTGAACACGAAAATGACTATAACCACCAATTGAAAAAAGGCGCGTTCGCGCGAATAAATACGATTTTCAGGTTCAAGGTTGCTTTCTTTTTTTAAAAGATGTCTATCACATTTCTTGTACAAACGTTTTTGTTTCACATTACACTTTTGATTTTTTGATTTGTTACCGGTTAAGGAGTTACAGCCCAAAACCCTTTTCTTGGGGGGGGGGGGGGGTAAAATCAACCCCCCCCCCCCCTCAGATGGTGGCCAGAAAGTAAATAGAACATGTTTTGTAAGAAATTTTGTGTACTTTAATTTTGGTCAGAACTAATTTTGTCGTAGGAGTGACTAATTTTTGCATAAACAACATAAACAACAACCGGAAGCCATTTTTCCAAGATAGTGACTATTTTAGACCTCTTCCGCCACTTAGATTTTTCTAGACTTTTAGTATGTTGTTTAGCATGTCTTTCTGGGTCAGAAACGGCAAAGTTTACTTCTATTACTATTACTTCTAGGTATACGTGTAAGTTGACAAGCCTATTCAAACCACAAGCCAGAGTCAGTGTAAAGCACTTCTTTACCCATCAAGTGGTGGACCCTTGGAACTCTCCCCCACAAGACATAGTCAAAGCTGACTCAGTCAACTGTTTCATAAATCGACTTGACAAATTTTTGATTTAACCCTTTTTGTTGTTTTTTTTTTATGATGAAGCTCTTAAGCGAATCACTTCTTGCTCTCAAGTTACATATTAACATATTAGGGAGGACGACGATGAGAAGACATTTTATCAGTAGTAATATCACGAGAGCGTAGTTTTTTATCGATAAATTTTCTCAATCACGAGTTGCATTCCGAAGCTGAAAAAATACCTAGCGCTTGCGCGAGGTGTTTTTATCAGCTTGGGAATGTAACGAGTGGTTGAGAAAATTTATCGATACTTAAACTACGCTCGAGTTGTATTTGATACGAGAATACACCGTCTCCTGTAAACATCACTTCAACTTGCATAATACAGCAGTGGCTTCTTGCTTGAATGCAAAATTCCTGTATGCACGAAATGATGAAAGTGTACAAATTGTTGCCAGATGCAGTTACTGGTTCGTTTAGTGGTTATAGGATTGGTATTTTCTACCGCCGCCTCCATAAATAAAGCAGTTTTGTTTCCCTTACGATCCGTTCACAAATTTAACGAAACAGAAAGTAATCGCCGTGATAGGACGAAGTAGCTTGTCAGAGCGCTTCACCAAAGTAAACACTGATGTATTTTAGTTTTAATGAAAATGGTGTTTCTTAGATTTAAAATAAAATATGGTCCGTAACAATACTAAGTTTTACGATAATTATTATTAATTTATTTTGTACTATTTCCGGTTAATTCAAGTACCGCATAATATTGACGTACTGTGGGTTGCCTTTACCACTACGCTATAGCTTCGCATAGTAGCGGCGTTAGGCCTAACCTAATGAGAGCGCCTCACGCACTTGGACTGCCCATCTTCTGTCGCCATGGTAACCAAAAATTAAGAGCACGTCGCCGGAAATTCAAATAATGTGTCATTTAACTATCAGGTACGTCGTATACATTTAGGAATTGGTTTAGGCCTACCAAATGCAGTTCTTACAAACGTTCGTTATACTGCGGAAAACAAGGTATTGGGTGAGTTGATCGTAAAAACCAAGATGGAGGGATGAGGCTGACCGTTTAATCTGATAAAATACCGTGTGGTCGTTTAATCGTTGTTAAGAAGGCGTGATTGGCTGGTGGATGCCATTTGCTGGCTTCCGATTGGTTAATTGTTATAAAATTATGAAGGTATATTCTCAGGAGAAATCCAAGTGGAAAACCCAGGAATCTTTGACATGCCACAATTGACATGTGGCACGAGGCACCACAGGGCCTTTCTCATTTCCTTCACAGTTCTAGTTAAACAACGTCACTATTAAACAATAACTTGGGAAGTCAGTATTACAACAGTAACCCAACAGATACGGTAAATGAATATCAAACACAAAACCCACAAGGGTGAAAAAACCTGCCAAGTTTCAGCGAATCAAAGTAGTGATATCAGAACAAAAATGGCTGCCAACAAATTGTTACATTGTGTACCAACCCTAACCGAAGAGTGTTTACCTTAGTTTTGAGATCAACCCCGGCAACGAACACCCGCCAAGCTAATGACACCGACTGTTAGATCAAAGGTTAAATGAAAACCTGACCATTGTAGCAATGGTCAATTTTTAATTTAACGTGTGAAGTAATAGCCAGTGGGATAAGCTTCGCAGGGGTGATATCACTGCTTTCTAAGGGGAACACCTTACGGTTAGGGTTGGTGCACCATGAAAAAACTTGGTGGCAGCCATTTTTGTTTTGATGTTACTACTTTGATCGGCTGAAACTTGGTAGGTTCTTTCACCCTTCTGGGTTTTGTTTCTGATATCACTTATTTGTAGGTTTTTTTGGTGGCGTCTTATTCTTGCCAGTCCCCAGTTAGCAGTTCAACCGGTTTTTTTTCGTTAGTGAAGAGGGGGAGGGAATTGAACATTATCAAGCACTTTAGCAGATAATTAGAAGTCACAGTCGGTATCGTGCGCAAGAAAGAAGACACTACGTTATGGGAGGTCAACCTCCCATCTTCATGTGAAAATAAAACTCTTCACATATTAAAAATCATGGCAGTATCTGCCGAGTCACCATATCACATACAAACAAACGTGTTTAATTTAGTTTAGTTCATAATACGGCAAAGTCCGTGACTTGTAGCCATGGCCCTGTGGGGAGTTAATGCAGCACCATGTGCCTGCCCAACATTGCTTCGAAGCAGTTAGTGGAGCTGGCCGTACACAGATCGTCTGGAAGATTGTTCCACTCATCGATAACGTCAACAGAGAAAAATTATTTCTGAGCATTAATGAGTCTACTGCGTGGCTTGTGTAGCTTTAGGGAGTGCCCTCTTAACTTGGTGGTGGCTATCGTAAAGGACTCATTTGGGTCCAGTCTGTAGAGTCTCTTGAGAATTTTGGAGCAGTCAATAAGCATGCCTCTCTTTCGTTTATGTTCCAAAGTTGGCAGCCTGGACAGACCCAACCGCTTCTCATTGCCCACCCTTGTCCTTCATGAGTACACGAGAGTACACAAGTCTCCATGCTCTCCAAGAACTGAATGTCTCGCTGTAACACGGGAGCCCATGCTGCACTGAAGAACTCAACAAGTGACCAGGTGAGAATCTTATGAACTCGAGCAAAGTTTTCAGGAGAAAGCCTAGGTAAGTGTCTGGAAAGGAAGCCAGCCATTCACTTGGCCTTAGCAGCAGCAGCACATTGCTCGCTTACAGACAGATCAGACTTCATAATAACACACAGGTTCTTGATTTGGTTGGTAGCCTTGAGTCTTGTATGGTCCAGATGATAAGGCTTTTTCACGTTTTTGTGCCCCATATGCATAACAAAGCTCTTTTCGGGGTGGAGCCTCATGCAATTGGCGTTGTTTAGGCATCCATGCATAAAGATTTAAAAAAATATTTCTATATACATACCAAATGATTCTTGTTGCCGGATGGGCCCCCGGAAGTAAAGGCGGGGGAGGAGGGATTGGGTGGCGATATCAATACTTACTTTAGATGACACTTTTTGGTCTACATGGGTTAGGTTTGGTACACCATGTATATAACTTGGTGGCAGCCATTTTTATTCTGATATCACTGCTGTCACTGGCTGAAACTTGGCTGGTTCTTTTCACCCTTATGGATTTTGTTTCTATCATTTCTTTTGTATTATTTTTTTAGTTGCATCTTATTTTTGCCATTGCCTAGTTAGCAGTTTTTTTTTTTAAATTGAGCATGCGTTTTTTTATACTTTTTTTAAAATCATTAAAGGTATTTTCAAGTGTGTGCGTCCGTACTGATTTCACGAAAATCTGAAGTTCGCAACGCATTTTAATGCAGTTCTTATGAACAAATAAGTTGTAGCTGATATACTACCAAAATAGTGTGCTCAAGCACCTTTGTTTTTATGTTTTAATGCCTTGAAGACGGCCCCCATGCGAGGGCAGAAATATTGCTGTTTTATTACTATTGTGCACGAGTCCCATGGCATGACGCCACCCATCCTTCTTGTACAGTACTCTTCCAGCATTCGTCCAACACCATTACTACTAAAAATTATGGTTTTTCCTTCTCTTCAGAGCCACTGAAAAATAGTGATCCTTCTGTCTTGAAGATGTATCGAAAAAATGTGTAGCCCCTTGTTGTTTTTTTTACCCCTCTCCGAACCCTCAGAGAAATTCTGAGCAGTCCGTAAAAACAGCTGAATAATTAACGTTACAGGAGTTTAATTCATTAAGTTGAAATTTTCACTTAATTTCCTTTAACCCACTTTTATTTTCTAGGTATCTCCAATGCCACAATAACTTCAGACATGCACACCTGTGGTGTAGTATGGAACTTACCTGATAGTGATAGGCAACAACCTACTGCTTAGTAAGGTTATGATAGCGTTATCTGTAATAAAAAAAAAAAATGCTGCACCTTTCCTGTAGCTGTCAAGTATCTGTCCCGTATCAGAGTAATGGGTGGTTCAAACAAATGAAGCATGGTAGCCACGATGGACAAGTTTTTGTTACGTGTTTATATTACAATTATTCATTTAATAGTTATTCACAAAGTAATTGTTGAAGGCTATAGTAATTTATGCGATTTACCTCAAGAATTTGAAGTGCAAAACCTCACGCAGTAAGATTTCTATTCTTTATGGTGTTAAATAATTTGAGTTTTAAGTAATCCCTGTGTATTTTCACAAACAAAATTATGTTTTTTTTTCTAGAATATGTGATTGGCACATCCCTATAACAGCTGATAACTGCACCATGTTAAGTTCGACTTTCAATAATACTAGCGACTGTAACATTGAATTCCAAGTTTGTGGTGGTTATGATGGTGGTTATGATGGTGGACCTAACGCATCTTATGTAAATGCCCATGTTGTTCAAAATACAGCTGAGATGCCACTTGGAAATTTCAGTAACTATGAAATACGTAAGTAAAATATTTAATGTACCACTATAGATATGCAAAATTACATTAGTTTCATTTTATTTGTTTAACTATTTATTGTAGTCGGTGGCACAGGATTCAGTATAAATATTACTACGGTCAACAATTGTACGATTTCTTATGTGCAATTGGATTTTGTCTGCAACGCCAGTGTAAGTTTGGATGCTGCATGTCCTCCAGATCATCACCTGCCACTATCCAGCCTAACTGTTTCAAACACATCAGTAAGTAATTACCCTACACGAGAATGATTAAATGGCTAATTTTTTAATAAAAATATTTAGCTATGTGTTGTATGGTGCACCTTGTACTTACTTTCTTGTAACCATTAATTATGCACCGTGGCTCCTTGTATCATTATTGCTAATGCCAGGGGTAGCATAAATATAAGAGGACGTGTATATAATGCGCTCCTGCTAATGCTAATTGTATACAGGGTGAGTAAAATAATTGACCCAGTGGATTTGACAGCCACGTGCTTTGGTTTAGCCACCAAACGACCATCAATTATTGGTCACTTGCAGAGGCGGACTGGCCAGGTCGGGGGGTCGGGAATTCCCGACTGGCCTCTCGCCCCAGCGGCCTCTCAGGAAATAAATAAGGTAACGTGAAAGTCAGTGTATTATTTTAAATATTTCTTTATTATAATGCGCAGTTACTGTTTATTTATTCTTGCTAAGTTTCACATCTTTTAGCTGTACTTACTATATTAACCCTTCTCAGTTCGTCAGTAACGTTTTTGGTAAAAGCCTGTCTCGCCCTCCCACTACAAAGCCTAAATGCCGAGTTTCAAACACAGAAGGCAGCAGTTTACTAGTTGTGGTTTGTCGCGTCATTGCGATTGATATGATGAATGAATGAGAGGGTAGCTGCACCTGTGTATTGCCCGGAAGCCACTCTTCACGAAGTTACAAAGTGTACGTACGCATTCTGTCAGGACTAACACACGGATCCTTCTGTTACTATTATCCATGGACGTCATGAGCGAAAGTGAAAGCGAAGATGACGTTTCTTCTGTCACTGAAATGAGCGAATCGGTGAGAAATCCACAATTAGCTTTAAAACGACGAAAACCGTCAAACGTTGTTGCTAAAAAACGAAAGTCGGGAGGAGAACGGAATGCCATCTCGGTTAGAAAGCATTATTTAAAGTCGGTTCTGCTCCTGGTCAAACGAAACTGGATTTCGGTGGCAAAACTAAGACTTCTACAGCCAGCTGTAAGACTGATACCATAGATTAGAAAGTTAACTAGATATACCATCTCACTTCTTCCCGTCCTACGCGGAGCTCTGGCGGTAGTTGCGGCTACTAATACCTCTGCTAATGCTTTTGCTTTCGAAATAGCAGAAGACAAAGCATTAGCAGAGGTATTAGTAGCCGCAACTACCGCCAGAGCTCCGCGTGGGACGGGAAGAAGTGAGACGGTATATCTAGTTAACTTTCTAATCTATGCTGATACTCGGACAACTCAGCTTCAGAAGGTAAGCCCTGAAATTTTCCTATTCGTTCCTACGCATGTTCTTGGGACGATCGTCCTAAGCCCAAAACATACCATGTCACTTAATGAAATTGCAAATACACGCTGTCATTTCGAGTGAAATGGCTGTGTCACGGGCTGTGTCACAAAATGACAGACCTTCTGTCACTAAAGTTTGTTTGTCACTTTAAAAGTACACGTTGTCATGACCCTCGTGTCACTTCGAATGACACGCAGTGACGCAAGTGAAATGACAACGTGTACGACCGGCTTTATTTTTTTAAATGTGCAGTGCAACCCCATTGAGTATTATCTGTATCAGATTATCGTCATTTTATTGTGTGTTTCCCACAATTAGGTAAAATGAGACATAAAGCATCCCAGCAAAACTAAACCATACGAGTCATACGACCGACCTGGCCTAGCACCTTGACGCCAGGACCATTTTCGCTGGAGGGCACTTTTATTTTTTTATTTACTTTTCAAACC